>OVBE01009708.1:0-15765 GCA_900406425.1 Iberis pinnata
AAAAATTGCAGAAGATTAGATGACACTATTTAAGAGTTATAGAATAAAGTAGCAAAAAAAAAATCTTCTTTTTAGTAGAAATTTCGCTAAGTAAAAAGAAATTAAAAGGGAAACGTCAAAAAATAAGTAAGTTTACGTGGGATCAGGTACCGCTTCATTAAATCTCTAAAAGCACTTATTATCCGCTATTAAAAATGTTGGCAACCCTCGCAACGTCTACGATAGCACTCCAGTAATTCGCGCTATCGTGGAGTGCTATCAATACTAGTTTTTCTTGTAGTGGGAAAAAGAGAAGGCCACAATGGCCCGAAAGCACACCAAGGCCTACCATGGAAAGGAGAAAGAAGAACAAGTCGAGCCTCACCAGTTTTACGAAAGCCACACAAAGCAGGACAAAGGAATGCGAAACGCGAACTACCTCGTCGAAGAGCGCAACCGCCAACGTATCAAAGGTGGGACATCGACAGAAATGCCTACTGAGAAATCCACAATCGTCAAGGGCACAGCACGGCCGATTGTCGGCATTTAAAGCACACACTGCTAAAGAAGTACCAAGAGAACCTAGGGCGCGACAGGCAAAGACGACCCAACCAATATCTGCTGCGAAATTATAGGGAACGCTCGCAGAATTGTCCCCCAAACCAAGATCGCGAAGAAAGAAAGAGACCGCAGAGGAAAACAGTCGAGGAAGACATGCCCCCCCGCACAGACGCAACGATAACAAAAGGGAAGAAGACGTACCCCCTCCACGACGACTGATAAATGTCATCCTGGGAGGACTCGAACAACGCAGGGACTGCATACGATCCATCACGAGGAAGGAACACCTGGTCCTGAACATAAGAGGCGCGGCGATTAGTAAACCAATGAGACATGAACCAATCCAGTTCACTACCGACGATCTGATCAAACTCGACGGCATACAGAAGGATTTCATCCTCATCGAACTCATCATCGGAGACTGCGAGGTCACAAGGATCCTCATCGACACCGGCAGCTCCGTAGACATAATCTTCAAAAGCACCCTCTAGAGAATGGAGATCCGCGAAGAAACCATCAAAGGAACCACGCAGTCGCTCACCGGCTTTAGTGACAACTCAGTTGAGACTATTGGTACCATAAAACTCCCGGTAAGAGCTGGAGGAAGCATCACTACTACCAAATTTCAGGTAGTCGACGAACATCCAATCTTCAACGCTATCGTGGGAACCCCGTGGCTTGCAGCAACCAAGGCGGAGATCTCATTCTTCCACCAGTGCGTGAAAATCCCAACAACGAGAGGAACAGTCACCCTCAGAAGTAACCAAAGAGCAGCGAGAACGTGCTTCATCGCCGAGCATAAAGCCCGCAAAAGCGCGAAATTATAGAAGTTACAGTTGGGACGCGACGAGAGACCCAACGTCCCTAAAGAATGAGGGGATCCACACTGCGAAACCATCAATCAAGTCAACATAGACGCAAAGAGTCCTGATCGGTGCGTCGGCATCGGCCATGAGCTCGAGAAGACGATAATAGCCAAGCTAATCGTTTTCCTCAAAGAAAACTCCAACTCCTTCGCCTTGTCACTAGAATCCATGACGGGCATTGACCCTAGTATAATGTGCCATGAACTAAAAATCAACCCAACATTCAAACCGATTAGACAAAAGCACCACAAAGTGGGTCCAGAGCGAGCGCAAGCGATGAATGAGGAGGTAGAAAAGCTACTGTGCACCGGGTCTATTACCAAAGTTGAATACCTGGAATGGCTGGCAAATCCCATCGTGGTAAAAAGAAGAAGAATGGAAAATGGCGAGCCTGCATCGACTTCACAAATCTAAACAAAGCTTGTCTAAAAGATAGCTACCCACTGTCGCACATAGATCGCCTCAACGAGGCAACCATCGAGAACGAGCTACTCTCATTATGGACGCCTTTTCATGCTACAATCAAATAACAATGCATCCCGATGATAAAGAGAAAACAGCCTTCTTCACTGATAAAGGGACGTATTGCTACCGAGTTATGCCATTTAGACTCAAAAACGCAGGCACGGTGTATCATAAATTAGTCAACCGGATGTTCACCGACCTACTAGGCACGTCAATGGAGGTGTACATGGACGACATGCTCGTCAAGTCCATGTCCAAAAAGGATCACATCGAGCATCTTTGCTCCTGCTTCGTCATCCTCAATCAATACGGAATGAAACTCAACCCCACCAAGTGCACGTTCGGCGTGACCTAAGGCGAGTTCCTCGGCTACATAGTCACTCAAAGAGGAATAGAGCCGAAGCCGAAACAGATCAAGGCCGTCATCAACCTTCCCTGGACAAAAAGCATGCGTAAAGTCCAGCGCCTGCTGGGATATGTCGCAACACTCAACACATTCATCTCATGGTCGACCGACAGATGTTTGCCATTCTATCAGTTATTCCGCGGTAACAAGAGATTCGACTGGGACGAGAAACGCGAGCAGGCATTCAAGGAATTGAAAGAGTATTTGTCCACGCCACCCATACTGGCAAAACTCAAAGACGGCGAGACCCTTTACCTCTACATATCAATATCCACAACGGCGGTCAGCAACGTGCTCGTCAGAGAGGATCGGGGCGAGCAGCGTCTGATATTCTACACCAGTAAAACCCTTGATGGTGCGGAGATTCGGTACCCCTACCCTAGAGAAGTTGGCGTACGCTATCGTTATCACCGCTAGGAAACTCCGACCCTACTTCCAGTCACACTAAATCGCGTTCTTGACGGCCAAACCCCTACGCGCCATATTACATACCCCAAACCAGTAGGGAAGGATGGCAAAGTGGGCTGTCGAAATCAGCAAGTAAGACATCGACTTCAGAGGGCGGACAAGCGCGAAATCTCAAGTGTTGCAGATTTCATCACCGAACTTCCACCAGAATTAATCGAGGGCGCCGAAGCACCCAAATATGGACATTACACGTTGACAGATCCTCTTGTTCGGGGGGGGATCAGGGGTTGGATTACGTCTAGAGTCTCCAGAGGGAAAAATTCTAGAGCAATCCTATCGCTTTGGCTTCAACGCGTCGAATAACAAAGCCGGATACGAAGCAATCATAGCAGGACACAAACTAGCAAAAGGCATCGATGCGACGCAGATCCGAACATTATGAGATTTACAACTCGTTGCAAGCTAGTTCGCGGGAGAATACGAGGCAAAGAGAGAATGGATGCATACCTCTGCGTCGTCCAACACCTAACAAGGGAACTAGAGTATTTCGAGGTAGTTAAGATCCCGAGGAGCAAGAACAAAATAGCAGACGCACTATCAACTATCGCCTCCTCAAGCGACTCTCACCTCCGCCGCACCATTCCCGTCGAAGAGATCCAGAAGCCCAGTATAAGTCTTGATCTTGTTCACTTCACCGACGCTCATGATATCGTGGAAGATGACATGAGTTTAGGGCAGACTATAAAGCCCCCGCCATCGACTGGTTCGATGAGATCAAACTTTCCATAGCTGATGGCAACCAGCCCAACAAAAAATGGGCAGCGCGGCGACTGAAAGCCAAGGCTGCTCACTACATGATGATGGACCGACACCTACTACGACGAGACTCCACCAGCATCTTACTAACCTGCCCCAGCCCTAAAGAAATAGAGCGCATCATTCACGAAATGCACGACGGCGAGGGAGGTAATCATTCTAACGGACGAGCCATGACACTTAAAATCAAGAAACATGGCCACTTCTGGCCCACCATGATTGCCGACTACCACAAATATGCCCTAAAATGCGAACAGTGTCAACGTCATGCCCCAAACGTCCACCAACTAACAGAGCTCCTGCGCAGTTCAACGTCCCCCTACCCCTTTATGCGGTGGGCAATGGATATCGTCGGGCTGATGCCTTCTTCGCGAGGACAAAAATTTCTCCTTGTCAAGACGGATTACTTCACTAAGTGGGTTTAAGCTAAATCCTACGCTAAAATACATGACACCTAGGTTCAGAATTTTGTTTGGAAATACATCATATGCAGGCAGGAACTACCTTACGAGATCATCACCGGGACGCAGTTCTGCTCTCACCAATTCGAAAATTCCTGCGCAAAATGGAAGATTCAACTCAGCCATTCAACGCTGCGATATCCACAAGGAAATGGTCAAGCCGAAGCAAGAAATAAAACCATCATCGACGGTCTAAAGAAGAGAATGGAAAAGAAGAAGGGCCTGTGGGCCGACGAGCTGGAAGGAGTATTGTGGTCACACCAAACAACGCTGAGATGAGCGACAAACTAAACCCCCTTCTCCCTGGCTCACGACATCGAAGAGATGGTACCCTCCAAAGTCAACGTCTACAGCCTTAGAAGACTCAAAATCCCCGAGAACAGCAACGTTAACGACACGATGCTGCACGATCGGCTCGACGAAGCGGAAGAATCCCGAGACAAAGCTCTCCTACGCATCCAAAACTACCAGCAAGCCGCAGCGAGGTACTACAACATCCAAGAATTAGTCCTACGCCACGTCTTCGACAACACGAAGGAGTACAGAGTAGGCAAACTTGGCGTGAAATGGGAATGTCCGTACCAAGTCGTCAAAATTGTTAAACCGGGTGTATATCAACTAGCCGACCAAGATCGGATAATTCAGCCCCGCTCTTGGAATGCGCGCCATCTCAAACTCTACCACTACTAACTCAGGTATGGACGCACCATGAACTACGGATGGCTTGATCCCTCTATAATGGGTACGTAAGCAGCCCGAAATAAGGGTCCAACTATGACACAAAAGAAAAACCCTTGTTGTCAAATTAGAGGGGGGGGGGAATAAACGCCCTCATTACCTTCCATTATTCAATACAATTCCAGTTCATATAAGACTTTCCAAGTAAAACAAAGGCCAAACTCAACCTCGCCGAGTGACCCTCGTAAAAAGAAAACAAAAGCTAAGCCTCGCCGAGACGACCCTCGAAAAAACAAAACAAAAGCCAAGCTAAGCCTCACCGAGACAACCCTCGAAAAAACGAAACCAAAGCCAAGCTAAATCTCGCACAAACAAAATCCGAGTTAAGCCTTGCACAAACAAAACCCGAGCTAAGCCTCGCAAAAACAAAAGCCAAGCTAAGCCTCGCATAAACAAAAGCCAAGCCTACAGCTCGCAGTGACGTTCTAGCTAAACGCTCACTATGGGAATAAAGAACAATTAAGCAATGATACTTGCACCCAAAAGCCGACCAATAAACTCGCATTTTCCAGCGTGCCACGATCGCCTTATAAGCCGAGCCCAGACTCGCAGGATCGTCGAAGACCTAGAATACACAGGGAAAGCCAAGGCTAACGCAACCTCGCACCTACGCAAACGAAACATAATCGACCATAATAAAAAAGAAGTACAAAAGAAACAGCAAAGAGACGAAGGAAAGAAATCTCCATTAAAATAATGTGTTTTTACAAAGCCGCGACGACGGCAAAAAGATAAACTTAAAACAACAACAACAAAAAACAAAGAAATCCTAAAACACCGCATCAAGCGGCACCATCATTCGCCCCACCGTTGTTTGCCCAAGCAGGCTGAACCGACGACCCCTGATCATTGACTGGCTGAAGAACTTCCTCCGGATGCCTCGATAGACCCACTAAGTCCTCGGCAGAAAGATCGATGACTACGATCCGACCCCTAGCTTCCTCATTTGCTTTAAGTTGCTCGACAAGGGACTCGCAAAGAATATCAGGCACCACGCCACCGAAACTGACCACTATATCAAAGAGCTCCCCAGCTTTATTATAACAGGAGATAGCCTCGTCAAGAGGTCGAGCCTCGCGCATACCCTCCAAATGTTCGCGTACTTTACTAAAGTGCGACCTCTCTTTGTTCGTGTCGTCGCACCTCTTTAACCGCTTCCCTGACCCGAGAGTTGAACTTCCTCTGCACGTGCGACCTCTCTTTGTTCGCGTCGTCGCACCGCTTGGCCAACATGCAGAGTCTTTTCACTTCATCTTCAAACTCAGCATTACGAAAATCAAGCTAGCTCTTTTCAACCTTTATGGCTTCGCGCTCAGATGCGGCCAGCTTCATCTCCGTCGTTGCCCTATCAGCAAGCACGTACGCCTCATGCGCCTGCGCATCGAGCCTCTCTCCTACCGCCGCCAAGTCCTTGGATCTCTCTTTCTCGCCCCGGTACAGCGCGACGTATTTATCCACTTGGTCGCGTATAGCAACCGTCTCCTCACGAGCCAATCGCACCTTCAGCTTGAACAACCTGAACATGTGGTTCGCCATCATTCCTGTCTACACAACACACGAGTTAGTATGATTCGACGCAGAATAAACAAATACACCAAGAATATTACCCTGACGTAAGATGGGGAGAAGTCGTCAAACATCTCGTTCGAGCGGTCCCGCGTATCTAACTCATCAAGGATCCCAAGGGAATCAACTGTCTCACTAACTTTCCGCAGGTGACCTGATCCTCGTGCATCCGAAGAACATCGTCGTAATGGAAGTCAATGGGGAGCTTGCCAGCATCCTCTAAGTAGCGCGCCCTACTACCCCGAGCTGTACCCTCATCCATCTCTGTATCCCCTTGCTCCCCGTCCTCAGAGCCGCTTCTCTCCTCCCTATCCTCGGGATCCACCTTCTCCTGTATTTTAACCTAGACGATCACATGCACCTCTACTCAAGCGTCGTCGACAACAAGTTCAACATCAACGACCGGAGGAGCGTCAGTTGGCACATTGACAGTCAGAGGAACGTCAGTGGGCTTGTTTATTATCAACTTCACGTTGAAAGCTTTCTTCTGCGCCTTCACCTCATCAGTAGTACCTCGATAGGCTTTTCCTCCTTAGTCACGGCTTCAGTTACCGAACCATCGCCACCAATCACTTCTGGAGCCTTGACAGTCCCCAACAACGTCGCGGCAGCCTCAGCCTGCTTTTTAAGAGCCGCAACTCTGAGTTCTTCAAAAAAATTACCTGCCATAGTCCTCAGATGAATTACAGGGCAGCGGTCCCAATCAACTAAAAGAAGGCAGATTAATAACGATGCGACATTCACTGTATCCATCGACACAATGAAAAGACGGACCTCGAGAAAAAATTGATCGACGCTCGTTGACCTTGGTGCGAGTGATATAGTCACACGGTGTCACTTCTAGTGCATGTATCTTCCTGATGCTGTCGAAAAAGCTGGGGGGAAACTTCTTGAAAGGCAGCGGGAGATCTGCAACAAACAAAGAACCGGTTAGTGCGAACTGAAGAAAACACAAAGACGACGTGAGGTTCTACCATTATACATATTCCATCTCATGGAATAATTGTAGGCACATGACGGAACAGCCGCTTTGTTGACCTTCACGAAAAACCACTGAGGCTGGCAGTCCTATATCTTCCTTAGCACCCCGCTGACGATCTTATATTGGTTCTTCCAAGAGACGTAAAATAACCCTGTCCAATAGCAAAGCTTATTGATCTTCCTAGTACTAGGGCAGATCCTCATCGCGTCTTCAAAAAATTTTCCACTAACGTCGACGCCTACCTCGGTGGCCAAAACAAGCATCCCAACCAAGGTGCAAAACATCGTAACCATGTTCTGGGAGATACTCATCTGCCGCCACGCACAATAGGAGACGAAGACCTTCGGAAGAGGAAACCATAGATACGCGTCGACGAAGTAATCCTTGAACACCGCGAAATAACCTTGCGGATCTCTGAGACCCAGAACCATAAATACCAAGTTAGGATCCTCGAAGTCGTACTCACTCGCCATCCTCAAGAGACGCCCTCGGTTCATAACTGAAGCCCCAATCCTGGTGATCTCGTCGATATCCCCATGTGGAGCGGCGGATGCACCTTCCCCATCTCATCGAGGAACGAACAACTCGATGGTAGGAGTCGCAGTACCCCTCACCGCGCCCCCACTTGAAGGAATCCCCTTTGGAGCCCGCGCATCAGCCTGCCTCTCCACGAGTATCCTCGTCCTCACAACAAGAGGAATATAATCGATTGGGTTTCCCTGCCTCGCGGAGGTTCGGATCCCTTGCCTCACCGACAGCAGGATCGTGTCAACAGGATCTTCAAAAGAAGACACCCTTTGACTCGTGGTCTGGCCTCGACGCTCTGCCGATTCTAGGTTAGACCTTTCGACCCTTACATCACCGGAAGATGGGCTAGTCGTAGGATCAGATCCGGGATTGGATCGACGAAGTGATACGCCTGCAAAAGATTCGGTTTCACGGCTTGATGACGCGTCCTCATATGCACTAGTACCGCTACCCATTTCAAGATTTATCAAATCGCAACCCATTGCATCGATAAAAGGAAGTATAACCACAAGCTAGAGAGAGAAAGTAGAGAGAAGGAGGAGCAGAAAAATACCTTAGACAGGAATGCGAAGTGAAAATAACAAAGAGACCAACGGGTATATATAGATGAATGACCGGAAGCTGAAGCGTCCCAAGTAAGTTTGACCGGGAGGCGAAACATCGATATAAGAAAGCAATTGGCAGACGAACCGACAGCAAGATAGGTGACCGAGAAACAATAGCTTCTCAACGAAGCCAACTATCCTCGATCTAGGCGCCGGCCGTTAGGCATGCCAGCTTATCATTCTTAGACGCGCCTAGACGACGACGAAGCAGACAACGGCCCGACTTGGTCCAATTGGGCCAAAAATACACGCTGTGTCCGATGACCCATAAATACATTGGTCTCATCGAAATGGGGGGATACTTATTGTAGGATAAGGGCTCAGCGCCCCAGACCCAATAGGACCGAGCCCACCTCCAAAGCCCATCGACGTGCGACCCGTTTTATAGAGTCAACGAGGCGCGTGGGACCGCCGCTGGAACAGTACATCTAACTCCCCCTAGCTCGGCGAACAGTAACCTACGATCCGACTCGCCGGAGGAACAGGATGCCTAGCCAACTGCCCTACATAGACGAATGATGAAGAAACGAGTATAAATAAGGGATGGACTCGAAGTAAAAAGAGGTTTGAATTGGTAGAGAGAAGTTAGAGAAACCTTTGGACGATCCGAATAATTTTGTTAATCATTTAAGCGCGTCGGATATGTCGACGTGCCTCTCCCTATCTCACTTGTAATTCCCTTTTTTAACAAATACGAACCTAAATCCAGGATCTTTGACGACCCTAGATTCAACACATATGGTGCAATAATTGATGCTGGTGATGACCCAAAAATGTGGAAGGACACACATGAGACAGCCAAAAATCCATTAAGGGGACCAAAGTATTGGATGAATGGTAGATACAGTTTGGTATCATCACCACCTAAACCAATTCTACCAAGAAGAAAGAAGAAGGGTAAGAAAAATGTGAAATTTGCTAGGATTAAAGGGAAAGACGAGTCACCAAAAAAGAAGAAGAAGAAGAAGAACAACAAGCATGAGGTACTAAATATTGGAAGATAAGGACGTATAATTTGTTGTTCAAGTTGTGGGGAAATAGGATACAATGCAGCGAGATGCAAGAAGTACCCAAAGGAGAAGGAGCCAAGGAAAAACAGGACAAAGGCTATAGGAGTTGTTGAGGTATGTATATTGTTCAGCGATCACTATTTTATCTATATTACAATGTAAATTTCTGTTTTTTTTTTATTCAACAGACACAAAAAATTCAAAGAAGGCAAAAAAGACAAGGATGCATCAAAGGTGGTAAAGTCTAAGAGGATCATGAAGGCCACAACTTCTCAAGTTTCTGACACCATTATCCTCACTCAACCTTCACAACAACATGATGATTGATGTTGTTTTCCATTTTGTGGAAGTTAGGATTAGCTAAATAAGATGATCTTTGAACATATTTATTCGGATTTTAGGTAT
Source organism: Iberis pinnata (assembly GCA_900406425.1). NCBI lineage: Eukaryota > Viridiplantae > Streptophyta > Magnoliopsida > Brassicales > Brassicaceae > Iberis > Iberis pinnata. The sequence continues at coordinate 9,797 of OVBE01009708.1, forward strand.
TGCATCGGTTATAATCTTTTTTAAATCAATGCCTAATTGGTTTCGGCTTTTTAAGCTTTGACTTTTAGTTATTTTGTATTTTTAACATGTGTTTATGAAGCTTTTGATTATGGTTAATTGATAAATTGGGTCTTCTAACTTTGGCATTGTATTTTAAATTTGGTTTTTTGTTTCTTAAATTCAACATTTAAGTACTTAACACAACAAAATAACAAAGTGACATTAATAGATTATGAGTTTAACATCACACTAAAACACATTACTAGCATTGAATACACTAATCACATTCAAACACACATCAACTGAGTTTTCCCCAAAGCCTAGCGATTGATCCAACAATGACAACAATCACACCAACTTTTTTAATGCTTAACTTCATCATCTCGTTGCGTACTTTCTTCATATTCAACTTTGCAACAATAAACTTTTGCTCAAGAGTGTCTTTAAGCTTCAATGACATTTCTTCTTCTAACTTCTTAAGTCCCTTCTTTTGAAGCTCCATATTTTTATCACAACTTTTTTAAGGTTATGAACTTCTTCTCCAAGTACATTAACTTTGTTTTCAACCATCATAATCTCATAATCATCAACCCAATGGAACAAGTTTTTCTCAGTTTTGTCCTAAAACATCTCAATGGAACAAGTGCCACTATATTAACTTTTACAGTGACACAAAGACAAAGACAAAGCCAAATCACATAAATTAAGACAAGAAAAAATTTCAATGTACCTTTAAACCATAAATGCATATGTAAAATTACCTACAAGGATTTTCATTTGCCTTTGATGTAAAATCATAATCGTACCTCCACAACAACACATTGTAGGACAAACACGATTCAAAGTCACCATAGAAAAAGCTTTTTGAAGAATAACTCATTTTTCAGATGAAGAAACCTAATCTGGAAATTTCCCCAAATCGATTTTTTAAAGTTTTCGAATGATTATAGCTTGAGACTTATGGAGTGTTGTAAACCTTCTCTTAGATGGAGAGGGTTCGACTGGGGTTAAGGGTATTAGATCTAGATTAAGACTAAACATCAATTAGTAATCGCAATTTGTTATTTTAAAACGTGATTTACGAGTTTAATATATTAGGGGGAAATATGAAGAAAAAATTAATTCGTGATGTATAAAAGAGGCGCTCAAGAGTTCATGTTAAATTGTAAAGACGTAAAAAATTCATATTAAAATAAGTTTAGTTGATATAATACATGGGAGAATACGTCGCCAGCCCAAAAACAAACATAGTAATTATATGAGTGATGTTTTTTGTAATGTATTTGAGGTTTTAATAAGACAATGGCTATAAATTAAAAACCAAAATATACTAATAGATTGAGAATTAAAACTAAATGATGTCACGTTCAATGCGAGAGAATATGTTATAAAATATAATTTGAAAATTATTGTAGTATAACTTAAATTTTACGTATCATATATAAAGTTTTATATAATGATTATTAAATTTACAAATATATATGTAAATATAAAAATTATCATATAGAACAATATATAATTTTATGATATAAAATATAATAAACATATTATTATTTAGTTTGTTAACTGACATTTTAAAATATATAATATATAGGTAACTAGAAATGTATGTTAGATTGATTTATCAATTAAAATTAATAATATTTAATAATCTAAATTTTATAAACATATTTAAAATTTAAACATTATTAGTTTATATTGTTTCAAATACTAAAAATGTGTAAATTATTTATTTTAAATTTTATTATCTTTTGTATTACATTTATTATTTTTATACTATATTTTCTTATAAAATAAATCAAAAAGAAATTTTTAAATTAAATTGAATTTAAAAAAAATTTCTAATTTAATTAAAATTATTTGAGAAGATTTTGGTAAAGATTTGTGATAGATTATGTGTGTACATTTAAATTAATTAGGTGACTTTTATTTTGTTTAAATAAATGAAGAATAAAAATATTTTAAAATATAGTATGAGTGGTAATACATGTAATTAATTATGAAACTAAAGGGTTTTAAAAAAAAATTCTTCCATTTTAATATATAGGAGACATAATTAAAAATACTTCTAATTTTAGGTCTTAGATTATGTGGGTAAAATCTCGGAAGAATTTCATATAACATTAAGGAATAATTACATGAGTATTTAGAGTGAAAATACAAGCTCAAAACCCTAATTACATCAATTAACCCTAATGGGCCGCGAGCTGGAAGGCCCAGCTCATCAGGTCGGCCCATGAAGATCTTGTCTTCCTGGGCCCTTTTCTCCTCATCACGTCGGCGTCCAGCTGGGCCTTGAGTCGAAATGGGCTTTTAGGGTAGGTGCTACACTTGGTATCAACAGTTAGTCCCCCAAGGTCGGCGATGGAACCATAAATCGGCGAATGATCTTCTGAATAAAGTTCATTTCGGCTAAAGTGCATTAAATGCGTCATAGGCTTTATCGAATCGTCTTCATAGGCTTTACCAAATTGTCTTCATAGGCTTTACCGAATAGTTTCTGTTGGGGAAGCTAAAGAGTCGCGCCCTTTGAGTTTCCCACGCGTAATCATCACGCAACTCAGTAACCGCCATCTCTCCAAGGTATATATACCCCCTTGCCACTTCATATCTAGACTTCATAGTTTCAGAATTCCTTTTTTAGGTAAAAATCGCTCTCCCTTCTCTCTTCTTTCTCTCTCTAGAATCTCAACTCGGCGGTTAACATAAATAACTCAGTAATTATGTCTTCATCTCGTGCCAATCTCGCCGAATCCTTTGCTTCTCGCGATGATCTTCGCGTCGACGAGGTAGAGGTGGATCTTGATGAACGAGTCCCCCAAGGCAACTAGGCTGCTCCAGATGACGACCTGATGGGCCTCGCACCTACGAAATGTGACGCGAAGTCACTTCAAGATCTTGTCGACGACTTCTCTTGCTTAAACGGGATTCCAATCATAATCCCCAAACCGCATCAAAGACCATGGGATTTCCCCCAAGGTTATGTGTGTTTATACAAGTCCCTGTTTAGGAAGTGTCATCTCTGGTTGCCTATGCCGAAGTTGCTGATATCATATTGTGCTAGACGGAAGATTGCGATTTCGCAGCTGTCTGCTCCCTCAATCAGACAAATGATTCCCTACTAGCACATGGCCAGAAATTCCAGGTGGAGCTCGACGTTAGGTACCTGGAGAACATGTCGTCAATCAATCTGATTGTTCAGAAAGGAACAAGAATAAACATCGGCTTTGTCTACATTAACTTCAAGCAGCAGTATAAATTGATAATTGTCGGTACGGGGGACAAGATCCACGCCTGGAAAGCAAAGTACTTTTTTCTGAAGATCGTTCCAGAATCCATGGGAGATGTAGGGAGGATCCTGAGAAGAAAATGGGCCGAGACCTTTGATAGATACCAGATAGGACCGCCAAGCTAATATATATGCATATTCAAATTTGAATTGTTCCTAACTCGGCCTTCCTTGTTTATTGTAGATTTGCATTGCAATATCGGCCCGCATCCTGGCAATTTCCTTGTGGACTCCAAAAAGTTGCTTGAAGCAGGAGCTGTCCACATCAAACAATTCGACCGTTCTCGCATTGAAGAAAGCATCCCGTTTATCAACGCCGGTAAGGGTATACGGTAACTTGCAGTCTTATAGCTCGTCAATGTGTCTAACTGCAATTTTCACTCCTTGTACAGCTAGTTGGGATCTCAATTCCTGCCCTGTTAAGAAAAAGAAAATGGGCCGTCCACCTCCAATCACCGATTATAGATCGAACCTTGAGAAGTCTGCCTCGAGCTCGAAGAGGAGGCATGATCAAACGTCTGTTTCTACTAGAAGTGGAGATTCCTGCCCTCCTTTAGCACGCAGGAAAAGGCGTCGGTCTGCTTGGGACCAGGATTCTCGAGACGAGGTGATCGTGGTCGAGGATGCTGAAGAGCAGAATCCAACTGTTGTTCCTACTGAGGAACAAGGTTCAAGAAGAGAAGTCCCTGCTGGGGGGCAAACAACGGATGATGGTGTTCCTGCTGGGGAACACCAACAAACAGAAGAAACTGCAGAGGCGCAGTTAGTCAATCCCCCTGGAGATGTGCCTACCGCCGATTTCTTGGTTACGCTTCCTGCTCCTCCTGCTGAGACCCTGACTACCTACCAGATATTGGGAGAAATGACCGCGTCTGTGGAGTCACTGGATCCCAGCTTGGAGTTGTTTGCTCAAGAGCTCCCGGACCTTCTTAGAGAAGGTGGTGGCGATGAGGATGTTGCAGGTGGTGGTGATTATGAGGATGCATCAGATGGTGGTGATGATGAGGAACAAGCTGAAGAGGAGGAGGAAGAAGACGAAACTGCTAATCGTCAGGTTGATGTGGGAGGAAGCTCCCAAACTGAGAGGCAAAACAACTCACGAGGAAGCTGGGCTTTCTCGTTTACACATAGGGGCACACCGTTTGTTCAGGACAAACAAGCGTGTGCCGGTTTGGTGAATCGTCTAGGGGCTAATGGTCTGATCATTCCCACTATAGATCGGATGTTGGCTCCAGAGGTTTATGAAACGTTATCCCGGCAAGCTTGCCAGGTACACTCATTTTTTCAATTCTATTTCATGTTATATTGCAAGTTCTAACTCGTTATGTGATTGATGGCAGACTCAGGCGACGACCAACGAGCTCGTCATGTTTTATGAAAATAAAATTCGATATGTTGTCGGAGACGAGGGCCAGCTGGAGAAGTTATCGAAGCTGGTCGAAAAGTATAGTGGCGCCTTGCTAACAAACGGCTAAAGCTAGACAAGCAGGTCGAGACCGTCAATCAACTGACCACACAGCTAGCTGCGCTGAAGAGGATGTTGTGTGACACTGCGGCATCTGCCACCAACGACCTTGTCGTTTTGAGAGAGGAGCTGAACGAGAAATGTGTTATCGCCGTGGCGGAAATTCTCAAGGAGCAAGTGATTCGAGAACAAACAGGTGCCGACTTCCTCGAGTTACGAGAAGCCTACCGTGCCCTTGAGAAGTTGCATTTGGTCGAGATGAAAAGGCTTCGAGTCTCCCGAGCTGCAGAGGCTGCGTTAGCACGACGGGAGGCTTAGGTTGAATACGCAACTAAGCTCGAGAAGCTGAGGAAACCTGTGGAGGACCGGGATAAGGCTGATCCCATTGTCCTAGAGTATGCCCAGGCTCAAGGGACTTTGGATTGCGTGAGGCTTATAGTTGATGAAGGTGGTTCTGTGCCACCTGAGTTTATGGCGAAGCTGGAGGCGGATGTGGTGGAGCTTAAGGAAAATTACGATGCTATTGACATAGCAGACATCGTACCTGAAGACTTCCAGTTCTGACCTGCATTCAACGAACATGGATCAAATTTGATCCAACCTGTTCCGGGGAGCTCGAACGCCTCTGTCGAGGCCCATCCTGCAACTCCTTTGATGCCGAGGGGTTAGCTGTTCCCTTTGGGCAGCTTTCACAGTTTTCTTAGGATTGGAGTCAGCTCGACTTGTACCTCTTGTGTTGCTTTGGGGTAGCTGTCGTGTTTTCTTATGATTAGGATCTGCCTGATATGTCGGCATCTTGCTTTTACTTTTAAAGGATGTTGGTTTTCCAGATTTGCACACCTGATAGGTCGTTGCTACTGTTTTTCAGAAAAATTGTAAGACTCGTATTTTGATAATGAAAATAGAGCTTTAGCTCGGTGTGTTTCGTGTAATACTCTGTTCAACGAGTTATGAAAGTGACAAACATGTTGGCTGCCTGCCTTGTTGTCACTTGTTTCTTTTTTTAAAGTAGACTTTTCTCTAATCCTTGTGCGAACTGAAAAGCCACTCGACCAAAGGCCGAAAGAGGTGACCTGCAGATCGTCCCTTCGACAATTGATCTATGGACGAAAACTGTAGTTTCGTCAATACTCACGGTTGGAGTATGCGAGTTNATATTAGGGGCTGTAGCCCGAACATTGTGACTTCGCACCTGTTCAGTACTCATCTTTAGGA
>OVBE01009709.1:0-15765 GCA_900406425.1 Iberis pinnata
TATATATATATATATATATATATATTATATATATTTATTTTGGGTATTTTAGTTTTTTAGGATAATTTTTATTTTCATTCGTGTATTCTTTGTATATTCGGGTACTTAGGAGTAATTTAGTCTTAAATGTTTTTGGGTATTTTAGTTTTTTCGGGTAGTTTTTGTGTTTTCAGGTATTTTTTGGTATTTCAGGTCTGGAAATACACGGAACCGACTTAGAACCAAATGTTTCGGGTATTTTATTGTATTTCGGGTCTGAAATGCCCGGAACTGATTTAGTACCAAAAATTTTGGTTATTTTCTGGTTCTTTAACATAGAACCGAACCGACCCGAAACCGACAAGAACCGAACCGGAACCAAACCAAATATTTGAAAAGTATCCATTAGGTATTAGAATTTAGGAACCAAAGAACAGGAACCAAATGGTTCTTACCCGGAACCGAATCGAATCCCGAAATCCTAGCCCTATTGCTCACCATTGTCAACCTTGACGAGAACGCCGCTTACCACGGCATGTTTGGTGGATCGATCCAGGCCTTGGATGTGGCTCGATGGTGGATCGATCGAAGCCTTGGATGTGGCTCGATGGTGGATTGATCCAAGCCTTGGATGTGGCTCGATGGTGGATCGATCCAAGCCTTGTCCTGGTTCCATTCCACGTTTTCTGTTCCTCTTCTGAATTCTCACAAATTTTCCTGAAAACTACTGAAAGTCCTAAAAAATCTCCAAAATGCATGTATATGCAAATGCTAATGCAAAAATCCCTAAAAATCACAAACTTACTAAAAACAACTATAAATACAAATATATGAACACCTAAAGACCTAAAAATCAATGCTAAATGTCTTCTAAAAATCATGAAAATACAGAGACATAACTCCTCCAAACTTAATCCTTGATTGCCTTCAAGCAAATAATTCAGAAGTCTGGGTGAGAGGTTTGAAAGTGGGAACTCGGAACCAAAACATGCTACTAACACATATAATATTAATGTCCTGGTTATTAGTTCTAGAATGCAGTCCTAAGCTCGTCCTACTTAAAAACCTTAGCCATACTCATCACAGTTCATAAAAGACCAATTCCAACTTCCACAATGCATTCAAATTCGTTTGCCCCTTTAACATTCATCAATCAGGAACCATAGATCAAGTCATGTGCTTTTAATGAACTCATTTGGTCAAGGACATGTTAAGGAGTAAAGATGACCCCTTCATGCAATGGTTAATGATTCAGAATAAGGGTTCTCTCAAAAGAGAATGAGCTTTAGCATAAGGCTAAAGGTAGGGACACTTAGATGCATACAGAAATAGAACCTCATCTACCCAATGCTAATGAAACCTAAGTTTCCTGATTCTACCCAGTAAGGAGTCCTAAATCTACCCTTTGACACTTGAAGTGATCCAACTTATTCACATATTCCCCCCTTTTCATCTTTTCTTTTGTTACACTTAGGAGAGACTTCTTTCTTAAATGACTGCTAGATGTTTCAGGAACTTATTTACTTAAACACTTATGGCCTATGACCTTATCATTTATACCATCTTTATGGGTTTTACCCTTTTGAATTCGTTGTCATATACTTTTCTTAATCTGCACTAGCCATACTTCTTTTGCATACTATTGTTCCCCCAAACTTTCTACTAGCATATTCTTATTCCTTTTCCATTTCTCTCCTAAGGTTCTCACTTAACTTTTCCTTTTTACCAACTACCAATACCCTTTCATTCATTTCCCACCCAAACCAACATCCAAAATGGAATCCCACCTAATCCTATCTAGTCCAAAAAGCATGGACTAGAACTACATGAGATCCTATTTCTGTCAGTTCGAACCTAACACATTCTACCAAGCTCATTCCATACAAGACCTGCCACTCAGTAGGAAATTCAGGGTTTGAAATAAGGCAAGGTTCAAGGGTGGGGATTCTACTTGGATTAACAAGAGTGAAAAAAGGTAGAAGATAACCCAAATATGTATATACTATCCATGAGTTCATATTCAACACACAAACATGATAATTATACATTCAATTTTTAAGTTCTAATAGATAGGGGCAAACTTCAAATCACAACATGCTTCAGGAGATAAATGATCATGCAAGTTCACATTCTAAGCAAGTTGCAGTTTTACTTCAGACAATTTCAGGATGCATAGACAACCAATAACTAGTGCACTAACATTTTCTGAGAAAATAACATGCTTACAAGGTTATCATCTTCCTAGTTCCCTATGCATATGCAACTACATAAAATTTTAACATCCTATATGCAACTACATGAAATGCAACTACAATGACACTCTGTTTTTGAAGGATATTTTCGAAAAAAATTAAATTTTTATGGTTATTACATGCTAATAGATGTTGTGTATGCTATGCAAAGATAGAGACAAAGGAACAAACATGAAAATTTTCATTAGATAGCAGTCCACTGAATCCTCCCCCAAACCTGAATTACACTGTCTCTATGTAACCCAAACTCGAAGGTGGACTTAAGGGATAGAAAGGAAACTAAAGCATAAACACACAAAAACATGCATAAGCGGAAAACAGAAATAGATGGAGGTGCAGTGGATCATACAATGGTTGGTTGGAGATGACTTCAGTTATCTGGAGTGTGGGGGTTGGATGGATCCTCTTTGAGAGAGAGAGGTTTGAGAGGTTGTCTGAGCATGATTCCAAGTGTGGCACTTGGTTGACGATGGCTTGATCGGTAATGTAGTCGTGGTTGAACATGATGTTCTTGCTCCTCTTGAGAGACGTTCTTCTGCTGTTCGGGAGTAAGATGATCCCTTTGGTGTCGCTTGTTCTCTTAAATTGGTAGCAGAACTATTCATCTATCTTCCCCACTATGAAGGTATCCTTTCGTAGATGATGGTGAACAAGGATTCGTCTTGAAGAACACTACAAACGTGTGAGGCAATGCCTAAACTCAAGAATTTAATCTCATCCCCCAAGATGTTGCTTGTATCTCGCCTCATAAAGAAACAATTTGCGAGGATTTGGTGCACGTAACGGATTGCCGGGTGGCGAATGAGGGCGCTCTTGGTCTTCCCGATTTTGAAAACCTTGGATCCAATTATGCTCCAAATGAGCCCAATCTCATTTGGAGTGTCTTCGAGCGTGGCCGGTTGAGATTTCATAGCGTGAAGACCGTAGATATATTCCAACTCACTGAAAGTGATTGTGTGAGTTTTACCGTAGAGGTCTTTGAAGGTTATAAACCCTCCCTTGCTTCTATCGTATCCAGTCTCTTTGATATATCTCACTTTTAGAGAGGCGAGGAACATACACATCGGTTGTTGATAAGCTTCGAAATTCATGTTAAGTATGTTCGGCATCTCCATGTTCCTGACTATGTTCTTCACTTGCTCTAAGATCCCAAGACTCCTCAAGATTTCTTCATCTGGGAATGTCGATCTTGTGAACTCGGCCTGCATCAGGACTTGGTAAATATCTAGGTCTGATGGTACGTTTGACATGGTGTCACCTGAAAGAGCAATAAACCATTTTGGGAAATTAGTAACTTTCAACATATGACAGTTCCTACCACTTGACAAATACAAGTTTCACATACTTATCATGCATAACTTTTAAACCACAATTTATCTTCTTTAAAAATTAGTAACATGTTTCGAATTTATTCGGTTGTAAAACGAGGTAAGCACAACTTTCAGGAGTAGAAATCCGAATTTAAGCAGAAGACAAGTTCGAACCAAATTTCTCAGAAGTTCAGGAAAAAATTACATAAAAATTCAGAAATGATAGAACGAAAACCGAATTAAAAATGCTTAAAGGTTTGATGAGTTCTTGAGCTCAAATCTTCAGGAAACAATTTAAACCAAAGAATTTTGGTAGTGAAAGTTATTAGAATTATGATGAAAGAAAGAGATGGAGATACTCCCTTAAATAGAGGGGATGGCTTGAATTGTTGTGGTTGAGAGGGGTTGTGGATGTTTGTGGTGGAGGAGTAAAGTAGTAGTTTGTGGGAAAGGATTAAAGTAGAGGTTTGTGGAGGAGGGTTAAAGTAGAGGTTTGTGGGGTTGGTGGAAGTGATGTTTGGAAGCTTGATGAGATTTTAGCGTGGCTTGATCTCAACGAAGAAATACAGCTCGATCATTGTTGATGGTCGTGGCTCGATCGAGTGTTGTTATGGCATTGATCACACGGTGTGAATTGGCTTGATCAGACCGTGATGGGTGGATCGATCCAAATTTGGTGTGGCTCGATCACGGTCCTAAAATGGCTCGATAGTCCCTTGAGATTGGCTCGATTAAAAACTCAGGCTAACCCATTCCCTTGGTTTTCTCACTTCTAAATGCTCCAAGCATAGTCCCTAAGTACCTAAGACACCAAAACCATATGAAAACTAAAATGCATTAATTTAAAACCCGAAATTTAAAAAGCATTGAAATTGAATATATATATATATATATATATACAAGGATAGACATGGGACTACCTCTCAAGTGAGCTTGTTTATAGTCTCTAAGCTTGACTTCCTGTTTTTAAGATTAGTGACCCTGAGATGGCTCCCCAAGCCGAGGTCTCTTCTGAGATTGCCCTATCTGCCAAGTATGGTTTCACTCGTTGTCCATTCACTGTGAATTCATTCCCATTTTTCCAAGCAAATTAATAGCTCCATATGGTAAAACTTCTTTAACAGAGAATGGCCCAGACCACCTGGATTTGATCTTTCCTGGGAACAGCTTCATCCTTGAGTTGAGTAAAAGGACTTGGTCACCAGCGTTGATTTCCTTCACTAGAATCTTTTTGTCATGAAACACCTTGGTCCTCTCCTTGTATATTTTGGAACTCTCATAAGCATTGAGTCTGACCTCCTCCAGTTCATGTAGGTCTATTTCCCTTTTCTCTTGAGCTATTTTGAGATCAAAGTTTAGGAGTTTAGTTGCCCAGAGTGCCTTATACTCTACTTCAACTAGAAAGTGGCATTCCTTTCCATAGAGTAGTTGAAATGGTGTTCGTCCTATTGGCGTCATAAAAGTTGTTTTGTATGCCCATAGTGCGTCATCTAGCTTTACCGACCAATCTCTACTGGAGATTTCAACAACCTTTTCTAAAATTTCCTTGATCTGCCTGTTTGATACTTCAATATATCCACTCATTTGTGTGTGATAAGGTGTTGCTACTATATGCTTCACTTCATACCTCTTCAGCAGATTTTCAAAAACCTTGTTTATGAAGTGAGAACCACCATCACTAATTACTATCCTTGGAACCCCAAATCTTGGGAAAATTATGTTTTTTAAAAGCTTCATAACCACCTTCGCATCGTTGGTAGGACACGCAATCGCTTCTACCCATTTGGAGACATAGTTGGCAGCTACTAGAATATAACTGTTACCAAAAGCTGGGGGGTTGAATGGTCCCATGAAGTCAATTCCCCAAACATTGAACACTTCAAGCTCTAATATTGGATTTTGGGGCATCTCATTTCTTCTCCCAATGTTTCCTGCTCTCTGACATGGGTCGCACATAGAGATGAAACCATGTGTGTCCTTAAACAGTGTTGGCCACCACAGACCTGCCTGCAGGATCTTCAAAACGGTCTTGAATGTTGCAAAGTGTCCTCCATAAGAAGAACCATGACAATGTTCCAGAATTCCTCTCACTTCATCTTCAGCTACGCACCTTCTGAATAATCCGTTCGGACCCCTTTTGTAATGATAAGGGTCATCCCAATAGTAGTGGTTTACATCACTCAGGAACTTCCTCTTTCTATATTCGTCGAAATCAGGGACTATTCCACATACCTTGTAGTTAACTAATTCCACATACCATGGTGCTTCTTTTGTGGTCACTACTTCATTTTCCAAAAATGCACATGTATGGAATATCATGAGTTGTTCTTCAGACATAGATTCATCAATTGGAACTGAGTCGTCAATCCTCATTCTTTACAAGTGATCTGCTACTCCATTTTTCAATACCTTTCTTATCCACTATCTCCATGTCAAACTCTTGCAATAAAAGAATCCATCTCAACATTCTCACTTTAGTGTCCTTCTTCGCATAGATATGTCTTAGTGCAGCATGATCAGCATAAACTATCACCTTCGAACCAACCACGTAGCTTCTGAATTTTTCAAATGCGAAGACTACTGCTAGCAACTCCTTCTCTGTTGTGGCATACTTTTCCTGAGCATCATCCATGGTCCTACTAGCATAGTAGATGACGTGCACCTTTATATCTATCTTTTGCCCCAAGACAGCTCCATCTGCATAGTCTGAGGCGTCGCACATGATTTTTAATGGGTAGTCCCAGTTGGGAGCTTGAACTATTGGTGCAGATACCAAGGCTTCCTTGATGTGGTGGAAGGCTTCTAGATATTCTGAGTCGAAGATAAACTCAGCTTCCTTACACAAAAGCCTTGTTAAAGGTCTAACTATCTTTGAAAAATCCTTGATAAAACTTCTGTAGAAACCTGCATGACCCAGAAAACTTCTAATATCCTTCATTGTCTTTGGTGGTTGCGGCTGCATCATGACATCTATCTTAGCTTTGTCCACCTCTATACCTTTCTCTGAGATCTTATGCCCCAATACTATTCCTTCCCTCACCATGAAATGACACTTTTCCCAGTTTAGAACTAGGTTTATCTCTTCGCATATAGTGAGAACCCTGCACAAATTTAACAAACAGGAGGAGAAAGAAGAGTCGTACACGGAGAAATCATCCATGAACACCTCAACTATCTCCCCGATTAAATCCGAGAAGATTAAAGTCATACACCTCTGAAAGGTAGCAGGTGCATTGCAAAGGCCAAACGGCATCTTTTTCTATGCAAAAGTACCGTAAGGGCATATGAATGTGGTTTTTTCCTGATCTTGAGGGTGAATAGGGATTTGTAAAAATCCACTATAACCATCAAGGAAACAGTAATAGGGATGGTTGGCTAGGTGTTCTAACATTTGGTCAATGAAGGGTAACGTGAAATGATCTTTTCTAGATGCTACATTCAACTTCCTGTAGTCAATGCACATCCTATGTCCAGTGATTGTTCGGGTTGGTATTAGTTCATCTTTTTCGTTTTAATCACAGTAGTTCCTCCCTTTTTTGGGACACAATGAACTGGTGATATCCAAGTACTATCTGAAATAGGGTAGATAACACAAGCATCCAACAGTTTAAGGATTTCTTTTTTTACCACTTCTTTTAAATTAGGGTTTAGTCTTCTTTGGGATTCAATGCTAGAGTAGGATTCATTTTCAAGACTGATTCTATGAGTGCATAGACTAGGTGATATTCCTTTAATGTCATCAATGAATACCCTATAGCTCTCCTAATCTTCCTTAATTCAGTCAACAACAAATTTAGCTCATCATCACTAAGTTCATCATTTACTATGACAGGGTATGTTGAGTTAGGTCCAAGAAAAGCGTAGCTTAGTCCCTTGGGAAGTGGTTTCAATTCCACAGATGGTGCCTTGAGTTCACACCAATCCTCAAATATTGCAGAATCCATTTGTGCTTGGACAAGTGTTTGACTTGGTTTATGGTCGAGTCCAATCTCTTCAGCAGCTGAGAAGACTTGTCTTTTTGAACCTCAGATATCTTCGAATGGTTCTTTGGGCTCCAGTGGTACATGTGAATCCAATATCATCTCGTACCTCAGACTTTCACCATGTAGATACCCTTTATCCCCATTCTTGGTCAATACTATTTGGAGGTGATCCTCCTGATTAATCTCTTCCAAGAGTTCATCAGCAAGTTGATCCATCTCTTCTACGTAGAAAATCTCTCCTTCAGCAACAGGTTTCTTCATCACTTCTTGAATGTCGAAAGTCATCTTCAGCCCCTTACCCATATTGATCTGAATTTTTCCTTTTTGAACCTCAATAACAGCTCCAGCAGTAGCCAAGAATGGTCTGCCCAAAATTAGATGATTTTTGGGTTCCTCACTCATGTCTAAAACCAAAAAGTCAGTTGGGATTTCAGCCACTCCAACCTTTACAGGTACATCTTCAAGGATTCCATGTGGAATTCGCACTGATTGGTCTGCAAGTACCAAAGATATATTGCAGGGTTCAACATTGATGAAACCTAACTTCCTTGCAACTGATATAGGTATAAGACTTATTCAAGCTCCTAGGTCGCATAAGCATTTTCAAAGGACAAAGGACCTAGCGAACAAGGTAAAGTAAATGATCATGAATCTGCTAGCTTCTTTGGATTGAAGTCCTTGTGATGATCGCACTACATTCTTCACTTAGAACCACCATTCCCTGAATCTCTTTTCCTCTCTTGGTGATAGCAACCTTCAGGAACTTCTTGTATGGAGGAATGAAAGTGATTGCATCAAGAAGAGGCACTTTAATTTCAGGTCCTTCATATATTTCTCAAAGGCGCTTTTGTACTTCGCCATGATTTCTTTCTTGAATCTAGAAGGGAAGGGCAACCTTGGAATGTATGGTGGTGGTATGAAGGGTGTATCCTTCTTTTGCGTTACAGATGGTTGCTTAGCAGGAGGAGGTTTGATGATTACAACTGATGGTGGTTGCAATGGCTTCTGAGAATCAATTGTTGCAGGTTCTTCTTCTTCAACTTCCTTTAAACACAATTCCCCCCCCCAACTAGATCAACACTATCCTCAGTGAGAAGGAGATTCTGTCGTGGTGGTAATTCCTTCCCGCTTCGTAATTGCGTTCATATGAGCAACATCATGGTGGTGTGGAACAGACTTTCCTTGCAGTTTAGTAGATGAGGAAGTAGAGGTGGAGGCAGTCTTGCTTTCGAGGGAAGCGACTCTGAAGGTAAATGCCTCAATCTTGGCATTGATGTCATTGAATGAAGAGTCCAGCCGATGGTGAAGTTCACCAAAACGTTTTGATGTCTCCATAACACTAGTGGCCTGACCTTGCATAAGTTGCTGTAACATTGCTTCAATTGGTGAAGATGCAGCAATAGGTAGTGTGGTAGGAGGAACGGTAACCGGCTGTTGGTGTGAACTACCCCGTTGTTGTGGATTAGGAAGGAAACCACGTTTGTGAGCATAGTCGATGAAGGGTTGAAGATCCTTCTGAGGTAGTGTCGGGTACACTTGGTCTTGTGGATTAGCGATGTTGTTGCTTCTGTAAGAGAGACCAGGGTTGTTTGAGTAGTTGATAAACCCTTTGTTATAACCACCTTGGTTCTTCACATAGCACATTTCCTCTTGCTGGGTAACCTCCCCGGCTTGAATCTGAAGTTGTTCTTCATCAGTGCTGAAGTGGACCTGATGTTGTTTACCCAGGAGAAACCTGTCCAACTTCTCATTCAGTGCTTTTATGTCCTTCTTTGTGCTATCATCAGAAGCAAAACTACCTCGAGGTGTTTGGTCATAGTCTTCACTGTAGATCCCATCAAACTGGGTAAGGTTCTCCACTAGCTCTCATCCGTCATCCACACTTTTGTCGAGGAAGTTCCCGTTACTTGCTATATCAAGCAACATCCTAATCATGGGAAGAGCACCACGGTATAGTGTACTGAGAAGCCATGATGGGGGCACTGCATGGTATCGTTCTTGAAGCGCTCCCATGCTTCAGAGAAGGTTTCAACATTCTTTTGTGTGAAACCGGAGATATCATTCCTCATTAAGGTTGTACTAGAATTAGAGAAGAACTTTGCAAGGAATGCTTTCTTGCAGGCATCCCAGGTAGTGATAGAGTTCCTGAGAATGGGAAGAGGCGTAGCTTAAAAGCATCCTCACTCATACCATTTATCTTCGTGAGGCTGCAGAAGCGATCAAACTCGTCGAGGTAATCGAGTGGATCCTCCACAGGCAGACCGTGGAACTTGTTCCCCTGCACCATTGCGATCAGACTATGCTTGATCTTGAAGTTGTTGTTTTGAACCGCAGGTGGATTGATTCCATGTCGGATGGTGTGAGTGTTGGGGTTGTCACCAGCACTTATAGTGTGCTGGTTATCTCGTTCAACGTTGTCTACCATTTGTAAGTCCAACCGTCTTAAGTGCTCCAAACGTTCTTGTTCACATCTTGCCCGAGAGTATTCCCGTTCAAGAGCTCTGATATCTACAACGATGGGGATCAATTCTTTTGGTCCTCTACTTCTCAGGTTCATACACTGCTATGCAAGTGCCTGAAAAGAAAGCAAAAAAATGTGAATAAAGTTAGTAAGGTAGGAAAAGAAGCTTGATCTTAAAAGATCCAAAATCCAGAATGTAGCAAACAAACACCAAATTGGCAACCTCAACTGCAGATCAATCCAAGTTATTTTGTGGATCAATCCAGGCCTTGGATGTGGCTCGATAGTGGACCGATCCAAGCCTTGGATGTGTCTCGATGGTGGATCAATCTAAGCCTTGGATGTGGTTCGATGGTGGATCGATCCAAGCCTTAGATGTGGCTCGATGGTGGATCGTAACAAGCCTTGTGCTGGTTCCATTTCACATTTTCCGCTCCTCTTCTGAATTCTCACAAATCTTCTAGAAAACTCCTGAAAGTCCTGAAAAATCTCCAAAATGCATGTATATGCAAATGCTAATGCAAAAATCCCTAAAAATCACAAACTTACTAAAAAACTATAAATGCGATATATGAACACCTAAAGACCTAAAACTCAATGCTAAATTTCTTCTAAAAATCATGAAAATACAGAGACATCACGGCCGTAGACACCAAGATGTAAAGGAAGAGTAATTCTCCTTCGTCTGTCTTTGCTAAGATGGGTGGTTGCGAGAGGTATAGTTTCAGTTTCTGGAATGCTTTTTCACACTCGTCATCCCATTTGAACCTTCTATTTCCCTTTAGTAATTGATAGAAAGAGAGACATTGATCAGTTGAACGGGAGATGAATCGGTTGAGTGCGGTGATGCGGCCGGTGAGATGCTAGACTTCCTTGGGAGTTTTATGGGAGAGCACGTCAATGACGGCCATTATTTTATTAGGGTTTGCCTCGGTACCTTGTTTGGTGATTATGTAACCGAGGAACTCGCCTGACGTGACCCCGGATGTACACTTGGATGGATTGAGCTTCATGTTGTACTAGTTAAGTATGCTGAAACAATCATGTAGGTGTTGAATATCATCTTTGGTGGTGAGGGATTTTACAAGCATGTCGTCTATATATACTTCCATTGTATGACCGAGGTGGGTTGCGAACATGCGGTTCACCAACTGTTGGTAGGTTGTTCCTGTATTTTTGAGTCTGAATGGCATGACTTTTTAGCAGTACGTGTTGCTATATGTGATGAATGATCTCTTTTTCCTATCATCGCGGTGCATCATTATTTTGTTGTACCCCAAAAAGACATCCATAAAAAAGAGTAGCTCATTTCTTGCGGTTTCTTCCACGAGGCGGTCGATGTGCGGTAATGGGAAACGATATTTTGGACAAACTTTGTTGAGGTCGGTGAAGTTGATGCACACTTGCCATTTTCTGTTTTTCTTGTTCACTGCCACGGGATTTGCTAGCCATTCTGGGGATTTGACCTCGGCGATAGAACCTGCTTTTAAGAGTTGATCTACCTCATCATTCACTAACTAAGAGCGTTGGGGTCCTAATTTTTCCGCGTTTTCTTTATAGGTTTGAAAGTGGGATCTACGTTTAGTTCGTGACAGGTGATTGTGGGATTTATCCCCTTCATGTCGTCCATTGACCATGCGCATGTTGAGGTGTTGTTTTTCAAGAATATGTGAGTTATTCGCATAGCTCGCATTTGAGATTGTTGCCGATGCCTATCCTTCGGTCTGGTTTCTGCTCGTTGATACTAACTTGGTCGATAGGCTTGCATCTAGGGGGTCCTTTCGTGATGATATCCGACGTCCTAGCTTCGGCGCCCCCTAGGTGATGTAGTTGCTATAAGATGGTTTTTGCATGTTGCTTATGCTCGATGAAAAAGCACATTCGGGCGGCTCTTTGATTTCTTGGAATAACATGGGTTCTGGTAGTGGTAGGGAATTTGATGCATTGATGGTAGGTGGATAATGAAGTTCTTATGTCGTATAACTAGGGGTTCCCATTATCGCGTTGAAGGTCGGATGCTTGTCGATTACCATGAATTTGGTGAGTCTTGTGTGAGATCATGCTTGGACAGGGGATTGTTCTAATGGTGTTTCATGTTTCACTGTTGAAGCTTGTGAGCGGGTGAATCGTGGTCTTGATGGCGTTATCGTCGATTTTCATTCTAGCTATCATGTCTT
Source organism: Iberis pinnata (assembly GCA_900406425.1). Taxonomy (NCBI): domain Eukaryota; kingdom Viridiplantae; phylum Streptophyta; class Magnoliopsida; order Brassicales; family Brassicaceae; genus Iberis; species Iberis pinnata. Next base: position 12,163 of record OVBE01009709.1, read on the forward strand.
TGAAAATGATGTCTACCAAATTGCGATATCGATGAAGATCCTTGATACTTCTGTGTTTGCGATGATAAGCTCGATAACTAGGAGGTCGTTATGGGAAGTGCTTAGCACATCGATGTCGGTATCGGTAAATGGCAGTGGCCTGGTCGAATGTGTTATGAGGACGGCCTTTGGTGTGAATTTTGCTGCGATGAAGGACCAGCGGCTTGATTCTTTAATCGACCTGACAGAATCTTTGCAATGCGTCAGTCCTCCCATTATGACATTTATTCCTCTCCTAGGATTGGGGAGCACATCTCCGTGTATGTCTTCGTCTTTGCTATCATAGTTATCTCGTTAACGTTGGCCTTGCGGAGGAGTCATGTCGTCTGCTACGAGTTTTCTGGCTGTGTTTTATGCGTGGTTCATGCTTCCGCGGCCTCTTCCTCACTCTCTTCTTTGGCTAACAATCATCTCGGCTACGATCTCCCCACTTCAGAACTTTCCTAGAAGGATGTTTTGGAGGTGCATGTACTCCTCCGTGGTGTGTTCATTTCTCTTGTGAAAATCGCAATAACTTTCTTCATTTCCTTATGTTGAGACGACATTGCCACTTGTTGCTCCTAGCTCAGCGGTTTCTGTGTTGACTCCTTTCGGTCTATTACAGAAGTAATTTCGTGTGAAATGTTGTTTCGGTTAGGGGAGGGTGATCTGTGTTTTGCCTCGAAGGTGGTGCTTCTGACCTCGGTCCGAGGTGTTTCTTGGCCATGGTGGCTCTCTCATCTTCTACCTCAATGAACCAACTTGCACAGTGGAGGACGTCTTCCAGGGTCCGAGGTTGGTTTAGGAGTAGTTCGTCCTTGAAACGTGAGTCATACCATAGCTTTTGTAGTGCTGTGATGGCTGACTCGTCGTCGATGCTTATCTGGGAAGCTATGTTCTTGAACTTATCGAGGAAGGTACATAATGATTCCTTGGGCTCTTGGGATAAACTCCAGAGGTCGACAGAGCTAGTTTTATTCGTGTTGTACATTGAGTAGTGCTTTATAAAAACAGCGGATAGCTGTTGAAAAATCCTGATAGAGTTCGGTGTCAGATTGAAGAACTAGCTGAGTGTTGCTCCACTTAGATTTTCGACGAACAACTGGCAGAGCCCAGCGTCTCTCTCCTCTTCTGCGAAATTAGCTCGCCCGGTTGCTATGGTGAAGGCAGTTACGTATTTTTGTGGATTTTCTCTTAGTCACACGTTGGGACCTTCAATTTGTTGTTGTTGCTTAGTATCGTATTTTTATTCTCCTCTTAAACGGGGTCCGTTGTGCTTCCGCAAAAATGCGGTATAGCTCGGGTGTCGAGCTCACTGCTCGATGCGTTTGAGAGTTAATTTCTTTGATCTAGGCCTGGATGCAGATCAGTTCTTCGGAAGTCGGTGGTCCGCCAGAGTTGTCGTCGGGGTGTTCCACCCTAGTTCTCCTTAATTAAAATCCTCTTCTCATGTCATTATCTGATGGGATTTCATCAAAAAAACGGCGGTTTACTCGAGGGCGAGTTAAAGGAGTGCAGTCGCGTTCGAGCAGTTGCGACATTGCCGCACACTTGAGCTTCTTCTCCACCGATTCCTGCTGGAGCCGAGCTATTTCTTCTCTTTTTTGTTCGAGGGCCTGCATTACTACTGAGAGGGTTAGCTCATGATCTTGGCGGTGATTTTCATCTTTCTCCTTTTCCACGTCCTGGTCCTTCTCTCGTTTTCCATTATGTTCGTCTTTGTCATGAATTTTGTCCTGGTTTTTTTTGATGTTATCAGTTTCTGGCGTATTCTCTCCATCGCTTTGATTCTTATTGTCGTCAACTGTTCGATGAATAGTCATGTTGGTAAATTAACATAATCTTTTTAAATTGTGAAGAAGGGTTTCCCACAGACAGCGCCAATTGTTGAACCAAGAATTCAACCTAATCAAATTGGATGATAAAATTGTTCGAAAAATTCTCTTGTGTGTGTATTAATAAATGAATTATTGATTTAACCCTAAGATACTCTATTTATAGATACATGATAGGGAATTTAGGTTAAATCTCTTTACATAATATTCTTCCTAAATACTTGGAAATATTCCATAACAATATTTGAAAATATCCTTTAGCAAGGATTTGCCTAAATTCTTATTTGATGCCTTACATCGAGAGCCCAAAATTTCAGACAACATCTCAAATTACTCTATAAGAAAAAAAAAACTCAAATGACATGTTATAACTTTTTTCTTTCAAATACGTGTTTTAACATTTAATTATTTTTAACTTAAAAATACCTAACGAAACACCTACTTATCATAATCAACCAAAATTCAAACTATTCACCCCACCCATTTTTTATTTGGTCCAATACCCAATTAAAATAATTTGAATTTATATTAAACTCTTTCACCCATGATTAAAAAAATTCATAAGCTGGATTATCAACAACCTAAACCTTCTCTCCATTTCTTTGTTCGACAGGTGCATGAGGTTGAATATTAACGAACCCCAATAGCTTTTGTCTGCTGAGTACAGATTCCACCTGAGATTTCCAAAGTCTATAGTTTGCTACATTGAGCTTAAAAGTGACTGAGCTAGCAATGTGAACATTTGAAGGATAAGGGTAAGTGAGTTGATTTGATGCCATTAAATAAGCCTGTTAAGGTTATTCTAGTTCTGATACCATGATAACAATTTGAAAACAGAGGAATAAAAAGAAAACTTTTATTTTAGTTTCAAAAGTTTTAACATTACAAAAGCTTGAAGAAACAAATTACAAGATGTTCTTATATAGTGATATTCAAACTATCATAACCCTAAAATTGTTCAACTTTTTTCTTCATCAGTTAGTGATCCCCATTGAAGTGATCCTAGGTGATCTACTCCAAAGCAAAGCTTGCCCTATTGACGATTTGATGGAGAATAGATGATTGATGGCTGGAAAATCAGAATATGATGCAAGAGACGTGTGTATATGATGGAGATGATGTCGTGACAGATGCTGGTGAAGTGATGATCAAACGAAATAGAAATCAGAGATGAAAGTGGTGCCGTGAAGGATGGTAGAAGGTGGATATGATTTCGACTCAAAGTGTTATGAATTACACCTTGACGGATAGACTTTCTCATGGAATCACACATTTTATAAGAAGAATGGGCTTGATTTTCTCAATCAAACTATGTAGAGATGCTTTGATCTCTCAAGAACTTAAAAGCATTATTTGCTTTTCTTTTTCATTCAAATTTCGTGTGTCCCTAGACAAAGGAGCTAGGTATCTCCTTTAAAAAAAGTTTAGGTCAAAATTTAGGAACAACAAGGCATCCAACGAAATCTACAAGACATCTGAATGAAAACAACGAAGCGTCTGAATTATTACTAATTCTAAAAATAGAAAGGCATCCCTTTCTAAATAAGAACATAATTGGTGCGCCTATAAAACCTAGTGCAAAATTCATTGTGACTTGCAAATTGTTCCCTCTGTAACATCACTTAGATAACCCGACGTAGCAATGACCTTGCATCGTCAAAAATCTTGGCAAAGAACTCCTACCTTCCAAAACCCCTGCCTAAGGAAAAGAGTACAAGATCATCACCAAGGTTACCTAGTGAATGTTACT
>OVBE01009710.1:0-15764 GCA_900406425.1 Iberis pinnata
GCAGTCAACGTTTTGGAGTGATTTCCGTTGGATGATGACGATTTCTTCTTTGCGGTTATTCTTGCAACCGCTATCATCGGAATAACTGCTTCTCTCTCTCTCTCTCTCTCTCTCTCTCTATATATATATATATATATATATATGGCGATCTCATCAATTTTGTACCCCTTTCTACACTCTTTCCCCTTTTCCCCTTTTTCTCTTCTTCATGGCTGATTCAATTCGTACTAAGATTCAGACCTGCACACTTGGGATAGATGATGATGTTGTCACTCTATCTGATGAATTGTGTCTCTCTGCGGCTCGAGCAAATCAATTTTCCCTTGTCGGGAAACCAGTGAACCCATCTAAAGAAATGTATGAGCAATGATGATGGCACTGCCTAGGCTTTGGGGATCGGGTGATGATGTCCATGGTCGATTGTTGGAGAACAACATTGTTCAATTCCTATTCCCATCTGAGGAATTACTTCTCTCTGTCATGCGTCGTGGTCCATGGTCATTCAACGACTAGATGTGCGTCTTGGAAAAATGGAACCCGAACATCATGGATGATGATCTGCAATTCATTCCATTTTGGATACAAATCCGTGGCATACCGCTCCAGTATCTAAACCATGACATGGTGATTGAAATTGGTATGAAATTGGGCATGTTTATTGAAACTGATTTTGCAAGTGAAAGCTCACACTTGGTCAATTAGTTCGCGTACGTGTGCTGTGGAAAATTACGGACCCTCTACGGTACCAGAAGCAATTCAAGTTTGGTAATTCGGTAGTGACACTTAAGTTCCTGTATGAAAAACTGCGCAACTTTTGCTTTGCTTGTGGACTCTTATCTCACGATGCAACAATCTGCAACCAAGGACAGAACTCACCACCGATATCTCCACATGATGATGACAGTGACAATGATGATGTTGATGATGCAGGTCATGATGCTCCTCTGAACCAAAACATGCCAGGTAACAATGCTAATCATGCCTTCACTTAGTCTGAAGACCGTAACCCAACTGCTCAGCAATCTGCCAATAAGAAGCGCAAGTCTGTGTCTGATCCAACATCCATTTAAACTCCAGAAGCAGTTCTCAATGAGTACAAACGTGTAAGCAATGATTAATACCTTCAGCAACAGACTTTCTTTCTTAAGCGAAAAAGGCTGAAGCGGTGGAACACAAGAATGTTCCACTTGGCTGTTCTTTAATCCCATGAAGACAGAAACAACTGGCTATGAACCGACTGTGAAAGGTTATGTGCCCCTTGGTGAAGGTTCGGTGGGCCATAAACCATCAGGTTTCAAATGAATACAACCTTTTGGAACTGCCGAGGTATAAAAGGGTCCTCGGTAGTTCGACGCTTAAAAGAGATAAAGCGTATTTATGCTCCGGCACTACTCTTTCACATAGAAACCAAGAATGAAGATAATCAAGTCCGCGACATTACTGCTCAACTCGGCTATACAAACCCTCGTTGTGTTTCACCTATAGGGTTAAGTGGGGGGGGGGGGTTGGNGGGCGGATTCTATTTTTGTTGTATTTATTTATGTTGTAAATGAACACATTATGGATTGTAGTATTAATAAAGATAGTATTTCCTACTAGATCTCTTTTATATATGGCAATCCAAACCGAAATATTCGAAAACACTTTTGGGAAATATCTTCAAAGATTTCATACAACCATACAGGGAACTTGGATAGTTTGTGGTGACTATAATAAAATTCGACAGCCACTAGAAAAGAAAGGAGGCAATCAACGAAGTATTACATCTTTAGCATATTTTAATAACATGGTTAACGTTTGTGGTCTCTTTGATCTCCCTTACTCTGGCAATAACATATCATGGGTAGGTAAAAGAGGAAAATATACCGTTCAATGTCTATTGGATAGATCAATGGCAAACAAAGAATGGAAATCATTATTTCCAGCATCTGAAATCAAATATCTTGAACTCAATGAGTCTGATTATCGTCCAGCTATCATTCATATTCGTAATATGATTGAAACGGGCAAGCGGATGTTTAAATTTGATCAACGCCACTGTGATTATTCTGATTTCCCTTCTATAATTGAACAAGGATGGCAGAAAGAAGATTCATATGTAACTATCGGTCATTGATTTCACAATGGAAAAGCCTACATCATTTAAATGCAGTTAAAAATATTGAAGATCTTAAAGCTAAGATTGACAGTGGTATGAGTGATCCCTAAACTCCTTCGAAAACAGTAAATCTTTGGCACAAGCAACTAGCACAAGAATTTGAAATCCATTGGAAACATAAATCCCAAAAAAACTAGTTACAAAGTGGAGATTGAAACACTCGATTTTTCCACGCATCAACAAAGAATCGTTGAGCTCGAAACAACATTACTTTTTTAAAGAATCAAGATCACGTAATTCGGGGTAACAAAGCTATTGCAACAGAAGGAAACAATCATTTCATCAACATATTCAAATCTACTAATCCATCAGTGTATTCTGCACTTGATTGCATCCAACCAGTAGTTAATGACGCTATGAATGCAGAGCTAATCAAAAAAGTTTCTATTGAAGAAATCAAGATAATTGTTTTCTCAATTGGTTGCACAAAGGCACCAGGCCCAGATGGATTCACGTCACTTTTCTTCCAACGGTTTTGGTCAATTACTGGATCATCTTTAGCTATGGAGATTTTTCTCTTCTGGAAATCTACCTTATAACCTCAATCATACGAACCTATGCTTAATACCAAAGGTGGATACTCCTTCTTCAATGAATGATTTATGCCCCCATTAGCTTATGTAACATCGTATATAAGGTTATCTCCAAAATTATGGTGAATAGCCTCAAGCCAATACTTAGCTCTCTAGTTTCAGAAAATCAGGCTACATACATCCCTGGACGCTTTATTACTGATAATGTACTCATTTCACACGAGGCTTTCCATGCTTTAAAGTCTCAACGCAAGTGCGCAAGTGAATATATGGTTGTTAAAACATGTATAAGTAAGGCTTATGATCGATTAGAGTTGAATTTCATTGAAGTTGTACTTCGTAAGAAAGGCTTTCATACACAATGGATTGATTAGATCATGACGTGTATCAAATATGTATCTTTTTCCATCTTGATCAATGGTAGCCCATACCACATATTCACACTAGAGCGGGGACTACGACAAGGAGATCCTTTACCCCCATATCTATATATTCTTGCAAGTGATGTACTTAGTTTGATGGTAGATCAAGCTCAATAGTGTAACCAACTTCAATGTTTATGAATAAATCAAAGAGGACCTCCTATATCACACTTACTGTTTGTTGATGATACTCTGTCTTTCATCAAATATGATCATCGTAATAGTCGTACACTACTTCAAATATTCAAACAGTATGAGAAGTGTTCCAGCCAAATGATAAAATTGGGTAAATCAACCATCACTTTTGGTTCTTTGTTGTTTGCGCATACACGTACAAATTTACAACAAATACTTAACATTCCAAATACAGGAGGTGGTGATAAATATTTGGGAATTTCCAAACAATTTACAAGACGAAAAACAGAACTCTTTAATCATATATGTACAAAGTTTGAGAACAAAGTTGCTGGTTGGCAAACCCGTTTTCTCTCTCAAGCTGGTAAGAAAGTTTTAATAAAGAGTATTGGGATGGCGATGCCAATATATACCATGAATTGCTTTCAAGTGCCAACAAGTATATGTGATGATTTTTATAGAAGTTTTGGTGGGGTTCAACTCCAACAAGACGAAGAATGACTTGGTTCTCCTAGAAACGATTATCTTTACCAAAGAATCGAGTAGGTCGTGGATTCAGAGATCTCCGACATCTCAATCAAGCATTACTTACAAATCAATGTTGGAGACTAATGTCAAGACCACATTGTCTTTTATATCGAATCACATAGATATTTTCGATCCGAAACCTTCTTTACAGCAAATCACCGCCCTACTTCATCTCATGGGTGGAAATCTCTATTATTTGGTAGAAGCCTACTCAACTATGGGCTTTTAAAACGCATTGGAGATGAATGTTCGACTTTGCTTGGTGATATAGACTGGTTTCCATCTTAGCCACCTAGACCACCTCTGTTGAATGATACATTATATGCGTCATAAAACGTAAGTTGCCTTATAAATCCAATAAGTGGACAATGGGATGAAAGCTCAGTTTGAGATTTTATTCATTCAGACGATCACCATCTGATAAATAAGCTCTTTCTTCCTATAAAGCTAAAACCTGACATCTATCTGTGGTGTTTCTCAAATAATGGTATATACTATGTTAAATCAGGCTATTATACTTCAATAGAATCAAGTGAGGAAAACTTTGAGGCAAATCAAGCTCCTATTTCCACACCTGTAGCACCTCTTATCTGGCAATCAAAACTTTCTCCGAAACTCAAGCATTTCCTTTGGCGGATCGGGTCAGCATCTTTGGCTACTTTTTCCAATCTGGCCAGACGTCATGTAACAAATCACCTAGACTATCTCCGATGTTGCAATGCTAATGAAGATGACATTCATATTTTCTTAAAATGCCCATATGCAATTTCTATTTGGAGTTTTGGTAGACTTACATAATATACCATCATTATGTCAGCAATTTTCTATGAAGGAAGCTATTCAATGGCTGCTGAAAATTTATATCCAAAGTAAGTCTGATCTTTTTCAACAACTTCTACCTTTTCGCATCCTTCGGAGACTTTGGAAGTTACTAAATTCACTAGTGTTTAATCGTACCATATATTCACATTTTGAGGCGACTACATATGCAAAGCAAGACACACTGGAATTGGTAAATACGCTAAACATAAACACAAGTCTACCAATCCCCAGAAATCTACAATGGAAAAAACCTCTGGAGTCACATGTTAAGTGCAATTATGATTGTAGTCATCATGAAGAATCAAGACAATTTAGTATGGGTTGGATTGTTAGAAATAATTACAGACAAGTTCTTCATTGTGGTTTAGGCAAGTTCGAAGGGCGGTTATTAGTTGAAGAATATGAACTTAATGCTTTGTTATGGGCGATGCAAGCTGTTTGGAGTTTAGGTTATCGCGACGTGATTTTTGACGGAGATAATCTCATATTCGTGAATTTGCTGCAACAAAAAAACCCAATCTTCGAGTCCAATTCTGTTTCGTGAGTGTTCAAGCCTGGAAACATGAATTCAATCATATCCAATTTGTTCATTGTAATCGTGAAGCTAATTCTTGTGCAGATACCTTAGCTAATAGAGCTTTGGAATGGCCTTCTCAAGGTGTTTTATTAGATTACTGTCCAAGTTTTCTTCCGAACTTTGTAAACAATGATTAATACAAATGATAAGTTGTCGAAAAAAAACATACATATGATGTAAACCTTGTATGATCTATCTATTAAATATACAATTTATATATGGTTATCTATTGTTCTACGTAAATAAATAGTTATCGTGGAATTTAGTTTTTAAAACATGCATAAATGAATATATAATATTGTATCACATTTTTTTGTTTATGATATAATTGTTACTGAAATAATGGTGTAAACCTCTAACTTATAGAAATTTATTATGAGACTGATCTTATTAGATCCAACTATAACAATATATATATATATATATATAATATTATTTTGATATTTAGATTTTAATATAATTTGGATTTGATTAACCACTTGCACTAATAACTATCTTTTTATTTATTTTACAACTATGATTTAACCCGCGCTATGAGAAGAGTTGTAGCTTTATGAAGTTATTAAATTCTAATGTAATGTAGACTGTTGTGCATTATTATATAATATTTGTTTTATGATATATATTTTAATTTAGTGTCATATAATAATACATTTTTTATTATATAAATGGTTAGTATGTGAAAATGTAATATTAATATATCTATAACTACATAAATGATTGACTATTATGTTTAGGATAATATCCAAAAATCATTTAGTTTAATTATATTCAATATATATATATATATATATATATTGTAAGATAAGTTTAACTATCATTGTTAATTTTGTACACATAGTGTGCTATTTAGTTAAATAAAATAGTTTTTATAATTATATCTTAAATTTCAAGCAACATAAAATTTAACATTAACTACGCAATCAAATATAATCAAAATATATATTTACTATATTAAAGTATTTTTAAAACTTATTTAATTCATCTTACAACAAATTAAAAAATGATATATTGTCTATGGGATTATGCAGTGTTTCCCATGGTAGTAGCAGAGAAGATCTCATGGTACCGTGCAGTGTTTCCCACCACGATGCTGCTGATGAGTTGTTGTCACGTAGAAGAGAAGGATTCCATTGAGACCGTGCATCCGCAACAGTCGTCGATGATGATCGCCAGATATTCTAATCGACGATGGCCAACACGCGAAGAGGTGTATAAATTGAAAGGATGAGAGACGATACAGACAATAAGTAAGAAATGTGTGAAAGATTATGAGAAGTATAATAATTATAGATATATTATGAGAATAAAGAGAATGGAGAAGATTATTGTATTGAGTTGAGAAACACAAAGGAGGCTACAAGAGTTTATATAGATTATTCACAAAGTGAATTAGGTTAAACTTGGGCTTTGGACTTTGGGCTTCATTTCAACAATCCCCCTCAAGCTTAGCCAGAGAATAGATTATATGACTAAGCTTGGAACCATAAGTTTACCTCATTAAAAACCTCAACAAAGCAAAACCATGTGGGACAAAAATTTTACTGAGGGAAAAAGAGTATAAACCTTCTGGCCTGGGGAACGAGTACTCATGTCCTGATGGCTAGCTTTCACACTAACTTTACCTTTATCCCTTTGTAATCATTCAGCTTTCAACTTTCTGATCTTTTCGATGTGGAGAGAAAGTAGCACTTCTACCAGATTACTCGTGAACTATCACTTGACTTCTCAAGTTCACAAGCTTCTCTCTGAAGCTCTTTATGCTTATTCAAAATAACACATATGTGCTGATGATACTTTGGGACAGTAAGTTAGGCAGCTCTTTTCCACCAGGTACTCAAGAGTACTCCTTTGGATCTTCTAGCCTTTGATTAGGTTGCTGAATCCAAGCTTCTTGTGGATAAACTTGCATACACTTATACTTGCGGCTTTGGTGAAGATATCAGTCAACTGATTGGAGCTCTTTGTGTAGCAAGGTAAGATTACTTTCTTTTCTACCATTTCTCTTATCTCGTGGCAATCTAATTCCACATGTTTGGTTCTTTCGTGAAACACTAAATTGGATTCGATGAGAAAAGCTGCTTGATTATCGTAATGCATGGTGATAGGATCCTTCTGGTCAACACCTAAGTCCTTGAGAAGATCTTTAAGCCACATCAATTCGGTTGTAAGCTTTCACATGGCTCTATATTCAGCTTTTGTCGTTGATAGTGCCACAATCTTTTGCTTCTTTGACTTCCAAGTGACTAAGTTTCCTCCAACAAAGGTACAATACCTGGTCGTTGATTTCCTATCATTCTTATCTCCTGCCCAATATGCGTCACAACAGCCCATGATTTCTGTGTTTTTGTTATAGCCCATCCATATGCCTTGTCCGGGAGCACCTTTGAGATATTTAAGAATTCTCCCAACCATGTTCCAATGGTGATTCTTTGGCACTTGCATATGTTGACTTACCTGATTCACATCAAAACAAATATCAGGTCGTGTAATTGTTAAGTAAATTAGCTTACCAACAAGTCTTCTTTAGAGTGTTGGGTTTTCGTATGGTTGATCTTCGATCTCCCCCTTTCGGATCGCCTTGTATCCTTCTTCGAGTGGAGTTTTTGCAGGTTTAGAACCTAATTTACATGTCAAAGACAACAAATCCAACGTGTACTTTCTTTGAGATAGAAACAAGCCTTCGTTCGTTCTACATACTTCTATCCCAAGGAAGTACTTTAGTTCACCCAAATATTTAATGTCAAAAACTGATTTAAGATAGAGTTTAGCATCTTGGACACCTACCTTGTCACTTCCTGTAATGATGATATCATCAACATATACAAGAATGACTACTATACCTTTTTGACTCTTTGAAGTGAACAATGACTGATCAATTTCATATCTCTTGAACCATTTTGCCTTTAAGGTTGTGATGGGTTTTTGATACCAAGATCTTGGAGATTGTTTCAGGCCATAGACATCCTTTTTTAGCTTTAGAACCTTACCGGGTGAGCACAAGGTTGAACAACCTGGAGGTGGAGTTATATATACTTCTTCTTCTAGTTCTCCTTGAAGGAATGCATTCTTAACATCCATCTTCCATAAGTCCCACTCAAGATTGTAGCTAGTATGAATACAACATGTAGAGTATGGAGCTTAGCTACCGGTGCAAACGTATCAAGGTAGTTCTTCCCATATGTCTGAGTAAAGCCTCTAGCCATAAGTCTTGCTTTATACCTTTCTAAGTCTTCGTTACTCTTGTACTTGACCGTGATAACATACCTTGAGCTAACCGTCTTCTTTCCTTTAGACAAGTCAACTTCATCTTAAGTTTTATTAACCACCATTGCTTTGTTTTCCTCTCCAACAGCTTCTCTCAATTCTTTGATTTCCATCGCTTCTTCATAAGTCTCTGGAACAAAGTTTGCATCGAGTTTTCCCAAGAAGACTTGATGTTCTTTAGGGAATGATGCAAGAGAACATACTGCTTGAATTGGATGAGCAACTGAGTTGTTATTGTAGTAGACTTTGCCGTCTGTCCATTGAGATGGAAATAAAGGTCTAGTACTTCTTTTTAGTTGAACCGGTTCTGGTTTGGTTTCGTTCTCGGTTTCAGATTCATCTCCATATTGAGCATGAACAATTGGATGCTCTTCGTCTTCATCGTGAGACAAGAGAGAATTTGTTTCATCAGTACGTGTCTCCCTCTCATGATCAAGATGGAGATAAATTTCAGCTTATGGTATAGTCTGTACATGAGCTTCTTCAGCGTCACTATCTTCATGTAGATCAATACCAATATTTTTCATCAAGTTCTTGAGGTTTGTAGCTCTATCTAAGACCGATTTAGATAGATCTTTGAGACTTCCCAAATCTTTGTATTCATAGAACCATGTACCTTCAATGAACTTGACATCTCTAGAGATCATGACTCGTTGAGTTTCTGGAACATAACACTTAAACCCTTTCTGAGTGCTTGAGTAGCCGATGAACATAGCTTTGACACTCTTTGGTTCAAGCTTGTTCCTTAGATTATCTGGAATCATGACAAAACACACACAACCAAACACACATAAGTGATTAAGATATGATTTGCTTTTATTGAGAACCTGATAAGGGTATCATCAAGGATTTGTGTTGGTATCTTGTTGATGAGATGACACGCCGTGATCATAGCATCCAACCAAAAATGTTTTGGAACATTGTTGTGAAATATTATGGCCCTAGTGATCTCCATCATATGTCTATTCTTCCTTTTGGCTACACCTTTCTGTTGAGGTGTATATGGACAGCTGGTTTGATGTATGATTGCATGATTTGAGAGATGGTCTTTGAACGCACTACTCGTGTATTATCCTCTGTTATCTGACCTGAAAACCTTAATTCTCGCATTATATTGATTAGTCACATAACTTTGAAAATTCTTGAATGCTTCTAAGAGCCTATCTTTTGATGCAAGCAAAGTTACCCAAGTGTATTTCGATTTTTCATCTATAAATGTAACGAAATACTTATGGTTCTCTCTAGATGCACATGGAGAAGACCAAACATCAGAATGAACAAAATCAAAACAATTTTCATAAACCACATTTGATTTGGGAAAAACTGAATGACTATGTTTATCAAGAATACATGCTTCGCAATCAAAAGATTTATCAAACTTAACACGTTGAAACATTAAACTTAAGGCTTTATAATTTGGATGGCCAAGTCTAGCATGTCATAAAACATTGTTTAAATTAGAAATAACATATTGAAAAGCAATAGAAAATTTTTCATATAAATTGGGGCTTGAGTTCAACTCTTTGAGGACATAAAGGTCCCCTTTGGTTGCTCCCTTACCAATCACGACTCCAAAACTAATATCCTGAAACCAAACTTTGTTAGGACTAAAAATAACCAAGCAATTTAAATTTGTAGCAATTCGTTTAACATATACTAGGTTGGAGGTAAAATTTGGCATGAATAAATCTTGAGATTCCCTACCAAACAGATTCAGATTACCTAGTCCTTTAATCAGAACTTTACTACCGTTTGCTATGATTACATTACCTAAAGCCAGTTTTATATTGCTAATCATATTTGCATTACTAATCATATGATGACTTGCTCCAGAATCTATGATAATTGGTTTAACAATATTCTGACCAATTTCAGCATTTAAAGAGATACCTGGAGTCTTACCAGATCCTTTCAGGGCTTTGATGAGAGCATCGAAGTTAGACTTCTTCACGTACTCATCATGGAAGGAAACTATGGAGGTGCTGGCTTCCTCAACCTTGTAGCTTGAACTGGTTCCCTTTGCCGCTTCTTCTTCTTCTTGAGAGTAGTTGGCTTTGGAATCCTTGAACTTGCTTGGTTTGAGATGTGGATGAATAATCCAACACTTCTCCCTGATGTGACCCTTTTTCTTGCAGTGATCGCACATAAGACTCTTTCTCTCTTCATATGGCTTCTAACTCACCTTGTTCGCTAGTGCTAAATATAAACTTTTTTCTTTCTTTCTAGAGAATATGCTTAAGGATCCATGCTCTTTCTGGAGCTTTTCACAAACGTCATCAAGTTGTAGCTTTTCTGATATGAGGATATGTTGAATCACGTCCTTGTACGATGGGTTTAAGGTGAGATGAAGACTAAAGACTTGATATTGCTCTCTCCTCTCTAGAATCTCATATGGATTTGTGGTCACGGGTCTGAGCATCTCATACTCAGCCCAAAGTGATTTGAATCTCCCAAAGTGTTCATAGAAATCCAATATTTCATGTGCCAACTCGTTGATGGCTTTTTGAATTTCATACACCCGGCTCATATATGAGAGATTATCAAACACCTTTTGTAGAGAATCCCATAGATCCTTTGTAGTGCTGCAACAGGAATATCCTTCAAGAAATCATGGATCTAGGGTTTGTTGAATGATGCTGAGGGCTTTTTTGTTCTCTTGGAACCACTTTTCATCTTCAACAGTGAGTTCTTTATCACTTGTGGTTTCGATTTCTTTAGTAGAATACTTCTGTGTAACCACATGATTCCATAAACCACAACCACGTAGATAATTCTTGAGAGTTCGAGTCCATAGAAGATAGTTGACCCCCTTGAGAGTTACGAGTTTCTGACTTGACTCTTCCTTGTCTTCCATTGAAAAATTTTAGATTAGGTAGTTACACGATAAGATCGATTTAGAAGAAAAATATTAGGATTCCAAACGACCCAAAATTTACTAAGATTGTGGTCCCCAAATCAAATCTCCACCGCTCAAATCCTAGATAAAAAAGTTAGGAACACCTCTGCAAAATTTCATCTCAAACAGAGATAAACTCACCGTTGGATTTCCCAAACACTCAAGACAATTCATGCAGAAATCTGAAATCGCCATTGTAGCGTACAGCCACACTAAAACTCGATTATCTCACAAACCAACCGTTAAAATCTAATCTTCACCATTGAATATCAAGATCAATGAGTCACGAAGCTTCCCTCAAACTTTCAGCAATATCGGACCATGTTTGACTGTCCAAATGTTTTCTAGAACAAAACGTGACAAAGCTGTTAGGTTTTTGGATCTAAGAAATGAGAGAAGGGATTGTAAAAGAGATTAGGGTTTATGCGGAAATGAGATTAGAATCTTACTTCTCTGATACCATGAAAGATTATGAGAAGTATAAGAATGATAGAGAGATTATGAAAATAAAGAGAATGGAGAAGATTATTGTATTGAGTTAAGAAACACAAAGGAGGCTACAAGAGTTTATATAGATTATTCACAAAGTGAATTAGGTTAAACTTTGGCTTTGGACGTTGAGCTTATATTCAACAATGTGAAGATCCTTATATAGTTGAAAGAAATCCTCATATACATGATCAAGACCCTGGTCCGGTCCAATTAATTTATTAGTTCTAGGATAAATTTTTTTATCCTTTCTTAAAAAAAGTATAAAATTTTTGACTCTTTTAAAATTTTTGGATGTTTTTGGTTATACATTTTCAAAAGTATATTTTAGGTCCATGGGGCATCGTCTCTCTGAACACCCCTCCTTGACTAGGCCTGATCACAACGATGCTCACGTACATGTGATTGTGTTATCAGAATCACTTCTTTGCCTTTTTAATTATGTTAATGTATAGACTTTATTATGTGTGGAATAGTATTTTAGGCTTACGTACATCAACATGTGACTGTGAAGTGTTAATTTGTGAAATCTATATATAATCCTTTCGATCTAGACATTATTATATAAGTGGTAGTGTACACTATAACTAAAAAAAAGTAAATGGCAAAATTGTGAGTAGGCTATCTAAGCCAAATCTACTCAACCCCAACATTTTCTTAGTATTCACTACATAAAAACATTTAATTTCTGACTACCATTCTCGTCAAAATTTGGGCACAAAAAGTAGTTTTGACTGGAAATATTTAGAAATTTCATTTTTTCAAAGGTTTTTGTCTGCAATATATGGAGAATAGTTAAAATTAGTGGTCAAGAAATGGTCCCAAAGGATAGACTACTTTGTGACAAACATTTTGTCGAAAAATCATCAGACATTTATGAGAATTTTTGGTAAAAAATTTTGTCCCGACTTTTAAGGTCTAAAATTGGTCACAAAATTGTAAGAAACGTTTTCGACCAACCCTTTATACTTTGTCAAAATCTTTGTGTTTAAATATAAATATTTAGTGTGTCGCCAAAAAAAAATTTAGTATTATTGATATGTAATTTTGTATTACCAAAATGTTATGCCAAATGTGAAGATATAAAAAATAACTAAAAATGTAAGAACATATATTTAATATGGTTCATCAAATTGGCTACATCAACAAGCAAATGAGAAACTTTATCGTCGTGGTAACAATTTTCTCTATGATGCGTCCAAACGTTATAATTTTCACTAAATCCATTCGCATATAAATAACTCGCAACAGTATCAACATCACAACGCTATAATTCTTGCACTTTCTTCACAAACAAAATAAATTTTTACGATCAGTAAAAGAGTTTGAGTACTAGCAAAAGAAATTAAAAAAAAAAATTATTCCCTCAACAAAATCATCTATAACACAATTTTTCTTGGGATTTAATCTTCAATATATATACTCTCTTGACTCTAAAAATCAGATATTTTTGAATTTTAGATATTTTTTTCATCTTTATGCTGAAAATTGAAAGAAGGGTATTTGTATATATAGAAAAAATTTTGGCCACATATAGCTACGAAATATGTGTGATTAAGGGAATATATTCTCCATCACATCCCTCGTACTTGAACTAACGAGATAGATAATATATTCGCTAAGCCACAATATTTTTGTGGCTATATGGAGCTAAAATTTTTATCCTCTAAAGTCACTTCATGCCTTTGCCATGATTATATCACTTTAAGGGACAATGCATAGGAATATTCTATACAAAAAATAGTTACAAATACATCGTGGTTATTAGTAGTTTGGTTCAATAATTTTATTAGCTACGAATACGTTATTGCTATTTATGAAAATATTTGGTAAATTATATATGTACGTTTAGCTACGAAATATTCGTGGATATTGTCCAGAAAAATCCCAAAATTTTCATGTCTATTATATTTATAATTCTTTTCTATCTTAATAGATGCCTTTTTGTTAAAATTGTATTTCATATCTAGCTATGGCTAATTATATCTACAAATAACTGCGGATAATAGCTTGTAACTAAATAATGACACACTTTTCACAAAATAGCCACAACATTTACACTTTTCCACAACATTTACATTTTTCAAGCGTGTAGCAAATTTAGTGGATTTTTTTGTGGCTATTAATTGGAATCATAAATGTTTCGTAGCTAATTCATAATTATTAACAGTTTTTCGTGGTTGACAAGAAAAAATAGTTTTGCTTGTAGTTATTTTTCATAATGGTTTCATAATATGAATTAGCATTTGAGAAGAAGAGTATAAAAATAAATAACATTGGTCTCAAAATCTTAAACTAGTGGATTTCACATAGTTAGGCCAAATAAGGTGAGTAAACGTGGAATTCTGAACACTAAACATATTTTAACAATCTCCACTTTGATTTGAATTTTCCAAAATAGATGAGATGTATCTGACTCTCTCTTTTGGCTCAAATGACCATAGGGTGGATTGCTCCTTCAGAAGTTTGATACCTCTTCAAAAGCCCAATCATCCTAGATGGCCGACTAATAGATTCAGACATTATGCAAGTCCAAACTTGCTTTGAGAAACCACCTTTTTGAACATATCATCATGAATATTCATTAGCAGTACTCTCTACTTTCTTCACATAAATCCTTTTCTTTGTCCTCAAAAATTGATATATGACATCAATATGATTTGTTCTCTCGTGATGAACATGATCCTTGACTAAATAGATTACACTCAAACTTCCACAGTACAATGTCACATGATCATGATATAGACTAATATTACTAACCAGTCCTTTTAGTGAAGTTCTTTCCTTAGCAGCTTCTGCCAAAGCTATATATTATGCTTATGTAGTAGACAAACTATAGAGTTCTTTCCAACTAACAACAAAACAATTCAAAACAAACACATATCCGATTATAGATCTTATATTGTCCACATCTCTTGCATAATCTAAAATTAAAAATGTCAAAAATGAGAGTTTTATATTTTTATGTTTAATTTTATCTAATGTTTAAATAACATGGTTTTCTTATGATATCTGAATCTTGGATAACCAATCGAAAATAATTTCATATATATATATATATATATATATATATATATATATATGTGAAATTAGATATCTTAAAATTCTCAAAACATATGGATTCTTCATAGACATACATTGAACTACAATTTAATATTCATATACATTTTTCAATATATATATATATATTACTTTTTACTTTTTACTGTTAAATATTAATGTGTTTCTAAAATATTTTCTTAGTCGTACTTTTAAAAAATGATTGTTATATAGTAAAATCTATAATCTCTACAACTAAAATTATTTTCCCTGCACATATTAAGTAGTGAATAACATTGGTTTTACTAAATAACTTATTAACACAAGAGATGGTATTATTTTTAATTTTGGTTTTATTAACCATATAAAAAAATGAAGAGCAATTAATTACCTAAATTTATTAAAACCATATTTATATCTCAGTATTATAAATCTTAGGATAAAAAAATAGAATCTCTTAACTTGATTAACAAATATAAATTCAGGTAATTTCACATGATTTTAATATATAAGTGTACAAAACTTACTGAATATGAATGAAAATGTTTGGGTAAATGTTTTTAGTACTAATAGAATGCATAATTCAAAAGCACACCAACCAACTAATTTCAAAATAAATTGTTGGAATTTTTTTTTTTTTCGTAGTGTATATATAATATTTTGTATATCTTACAAATTTGTCACATTATTTTGGTGATATAGTATTAAAAAAATAGTACAAAATAAATCTAAATTTTTCAAGAAGAAAATATTTTATAAAAGGTAATATATATAAAATTTTGTAAGATAATCTAACAAAATACATATATTTCTTGACTTTTTAATACTGTAATTTGGTAAAAATATGATTGTTTTATTAATGAATTGATCGCCATATATATATATATATATATATATA
>OVBE01009711.1:0-15763 GCA_900406425.1 Iberis pinnata
TGAAGGTATTCACTTCTGCTAGATGGGAATTCTTCAAACCAATTACTGTTTGCCATAACTCTATCTAAACGACATCGAATAATTTGATCATTGCGTGAGCCTCGCCACGAAAGAGGATTTCCAGAATGTTTGAGATCAAAAAAGTCACATTCCGAGATGAATGTTCGAAAATCAGAGAAAGATCCCTCTGGTCTTTCTGAGCCTCCTTCTTTTTCTAGATTGTTGATTATGTCATTAAAATCCCCTGTAAGAAACCATGGATCTCCTCTAATTTTTGCAGTTTCAATGAAGCTTTGCCATATACTTCTTCTATTAGCTTTAACGGTATCACCATAAACAAAAGAAGCATAACATAATTTTCCTTCTATTGTCAAACAGGTTTCAATACAATTTTTTCAAGACTTGAGAATTTCAACATTAGTTTCAGATTTCCAAACTAAAGCTAGGCCGCCACTTCCATGACCTTGAGGTGAAATCAGAACGTTATGTGAGTAACCGAGGTCCCCAAGTTTTTCCAGAACAAAGCTGTCGGAGTTCTTAGTCTCCGAGAGGAAGAAAATGTCGGGAGAGAACACTTTTGTAATCTCCTTAAATCGTAGAACTGTCACGGTATTCCCCAGCCCTTGACAGTTCCAAGCTACTACTTTTAAGGAACGAGATTGGATGGATCTTGAAAATCCATCCTTCGCTTAGAGATCGCTGGTATTATTGCTGAATTTGGGATTGTAGTAGCTGGTCTTTTCTCCTGGTTTGCTGCTCTTGAAGCTGCTCCAGTTTTATAGTTTCGTCGAGGAGAAATTTTAATCTGAGGAACCTTTCTCTTTTTGGAAGTTGAACTTGAATTGATTTTGGAGGAAGATGGATTTTCCTTATCCAGAGGAGGTCTTCCCAACCTCTTTTTAGCTGAGATTCGTTGTGAAGAATTGGGATCAGGGACTTGAATTGTTTTAGAGGCTGGAGCTCTCTCTGGTTCCTTTGGGTCCTCTGTAATTATCTCTGCAGATTGTGTAATCAGATTAACTAGTGCTACTCTTGTAGCTGCTTCTTCAAACTGCCCATTTTCCTCAGCTTGTCTAACACGAACTTTTCTTGCTGCACTTTCTGTTGGATCCTTACACGAGGTGTATTGATCCATAACTTCGTTAACTGAGTTAAATGCATCTAATAGAGCAGGTTGTAAAATCCTCGCGTGAGAGTGTCTCTCATTCTCTTTGAGTTGTGATCTTTGACTCGCTTCCATTAAGTCAATAGTAAGATGGGGATCCATAATGCTTGCGTGATCAATATTCAATCTGTGATCAAAGTGATCTCTCCTGGTGGAGGGTGGATTTGATATAGATGCTGAAGAGTGAAGTCTTCCAGATTCTACCCATTTCTCTTTCTGACTCCTACTATACGGTTGATATCGATGATAATCTGAGCGTGAAGCTGTTCGATTATTTATGTCATAACCTCTAGGGTTTGAGGGTCTTAAGTTTGGTCTATTGTATTCTTGTGAAAGAGGTCTATTATGGTTCCTGACGTTCCTGTCTTTCTTATGTATGGATCCTCTTTGGGGATGAGAGATAATAGGAGTGCCTCTTTGAGTAGAATCTCTTCGATCTTGATACTGAATGTAAGAATCAGACTTTTCCCTAAAATTATTAGCAGGTCTTTTGTACACAGCTTGACTTTCTGAAGGTACCTTCGATGAATTATGACTGTGATTCAGCTGGTTTGGGCAGGAAGTAACTTCATGGTCCAGACTGAAACAATCTATGCAATGCTTCTCTAGTTTTTCGTAGACTAGATTGATACTTATTTCTTCGCCTGAAGCACATTCTACTATTGAATTCATCATGAGAGGAAGGAGTCCATTAACATGGACCTTAACCTTTGCCACGGTATCTGAAATAGCCACTTCTTCTACCCAGCCTATGTCATCTCCAATCTTTCGAAGCATGCGTTCTGTCCAGAGCTGGATGGGAAGCCCTTGAATTTTTATCCAGAAGGGGATTAAAGAGGGGAAGGATGGGGACAAGCTAGGTTCCCATTTTTGAAGAATAAGCATCCATCTTCCAAAATGAAAGGGTCTGTTATCAAGAACAAACTGTAGATCTTTCTCTGATTCAAATTTGAAGAGAAAACACCCATTACCCAGGTCAGCACCAACAGGTTTTGAATCTGTTTTCCAGAAATCAGCCATATAGGGGATGAGGTTCCAGATTCTCTGAGCTTTGGGGTTTGTTACTCTTCCCATGAGAGTTAAAGCGTGCTTTTGAATAAGATCTGAATTATCTTCATCTGGAGCTTTGATTCTACCAGTTCTAAGTGGCTCAGCTTCATTAACAATGTTTTTACCTTTTTCAGCTGATGAAAATCTCTTAGCCATCTTTTGGGGAGGATGGTGAGGTGTGAGTTAATTTTTTGAAAAGTTGATTCACTCAATAGAGCGTAAAAAGTTAGTACAAAGTACTTTAATGTTTAATGTTTCTTCTCTCTCGCGAGATGTAAGTAGAAGACTTGAATCTTGATGGCTTCCAGAGTAATATGCTTCTCAGTAAGTACTAGATCTTTCTATTAAGAGTGCTTGAATGAGCAGGAAGGATACTCTTTTGGTTTTAAGTGAGAAGAGTAAGAAAGAAAGAATTCTCAGATTAGTAGAGACAAGTAGCAAAGGTTCTCAGCTTTTGATTGAAAGAAAATTCCGGTGAGAGTCCGGTAAGAACCATTTGGTCAACTGTTTTAGATTCTATTTGAGGAAAAGAGATTCAAAAAAAAATGGTCTGTTTTTAGCTAATTAAAGCTAACAGAGCCTATTTTGGTGATAAAACAGAGACTAAAACAGCCTAGGCAAAAGGAGGTGCAGAGCTTTGGAAAGTTTCTTGAGGTTCGTGCCTGGGAGCAAAAAGTTGCTTTCTCTCTCTCTCATCTCTCTCATCTCAGCGAAGCTTGATCAAGAACTTGAAAATAAATTGAGTTTTGTATATGATACTTATTGTAAGTTGGATTCTTTTTGTTAAGTTTCATGTTTGAGGTAGAGTTATGCATATAGCACTTGACTGGTAAAAATGCTCCCTTCTATGGCATATTTAGTCATATTCTCTATGGGCTTACTAAGTCAATGCGGTTTTCCTATCAATTCTGTTCTGTGCAGTATTTTCATCTACCATGAATGGATATTTTTCGGAGCTTTCTAATGAAGTCTCTGTGATTTCTTATCCAGTTTGTTCATAGTGGAACCGCAACGAGACCTAGTTCAACCTCAAGAAACTAGGCTAGAATATATGCAGTTAGGTAAATTCTGGATAGCATAAAAGACTGATAAACGAATTCTACGTACCATCTATCTTTGTTTCCTTTCCTAATCTTTATACATGTACTTTTTATCCCTTAGGCTAAGTTGTTTGTCATATCAATTCAATGAGAAAGCATCAACATACAAAAATCGGCCGGAGAAGAAGCGTTGTTGACTCTTTTTTTTTTGTTCAAGTGCGACTACTATTTTGTTAGGACTCACATCATCGAAAAACCAATGTTCTTTTAGGATTCGTTTGGACAAAAAAAAAGAACTCATCAGTCTAAAACAAATATATTCAAGATTACGTGTGATGTGATAAGTATAAAGTATTAACCCTCGAATAATATATAAAAGAACTAATATATTTTGAAGAGTGCTCTTAAAGATTATGTCGACAGAGCTACCTGTGTCGACGAGTATCATGGTCACTTCGCAATCACCAATGATAAGCTCGACGAGGATGAACTCCTTCAGTGTGTCGTTGATCCCGATAAGATTGCCGACAGTGAATCGGATTGGCTCGTGCCTCATTTGCTTGCTGATCGTCGCGCCTCTTGTGTTTAGGACTAGATTCTCTGGCTTTGCTATGGTGCGGATACTATCACCGCGTCTTTCGAGGCTGCCTAGGATTACGTTTATGCGACATCGCGGTGGCGGCATATCTTTAGATCTTTCGTTATTGTTGTGTTGGCGTGGCGGGGAATATCCTTCTCGACCGGCTGTCTTTGCTGCCTGCCGCTCATTTCTCAGTCCTGGTTTGGGGGGCAATTTTGGGAGCGTTCCCTGTTGACGCGAGGTGGATACTAGTTCGGTCGTCGCTGTCCATCACGCCCCCGATTTTCTTGGTATTTTTTTAGGAGTGTGTCCTTCAAATGACGGAAGTCGGCCGTGATGTGCCCTTGTTGGTTGTAGAACTCGCAGTACGCATTCCTATTGTCGTCTCTTCTTTGGTACGTCGTTGGTTTGCGCTCTTCTACTAGGTAGTTCGCGCCCCTCTTGCCTCTATCTTGCTTTGTTTGTCCTTCATAAAACTGCCGGTGTTCCACCTGCTCTTCTTTTTCTTTCCCATGATAAGCTTTGGTGTGTTTGCGGGACATTGCCGCTCTCTCCTCCTCCATCTCAATGAATTGGTTCGCTCTATGCAGTGCGTCCTCCCGCGTTTGTGGTTGGTTCAGAAGCAATTCTTCGCGGAACCTGGATTCATACCATAGGGAATTTCTCAGTGCGGCTATTGCGGCTTCGTCTGAGATCGCCACTTTCGAGATAACTTCCTTGTACCGTTCTACGAACATCCTCAGCGATTCTCGAGGCCCTTGGCTTAGAGACCATAGGTCGGCGGTGGAGGTTTTCTTCTCCATGAACATGAAGTAGTGCTTGAAAAAGGCCGTCGATAGTTGCTGAAAGTTGTCTATGGATCGGGCTTCGAGGTGGGAGAACCAAGAGAGCGCGGCTCCACTTAGATTCTCTACGAACAATTGGCAGAGTCCAGCGTCCCTCTCTTTGTCGGTGAACTGAGCGCGTCCCATTGCGATGGTGAAGGCGGTCATGTAATGTGTTGGGTCTGCGTTCCCTTCGAATGTTTGGAACTTGATCTTCGCGGTGTGCTTAATCTTGGTCTCAGTGATACACTTAGTAAATGGGGTGCGTTGAGTCTCTTCGACGACTCGCTCGATTTCTGGAGCCGAGCTCGTCGCCTTATGGACCAGTAAGCTCATTTCTCGCAGTTGGGCTTTTAGTGCTCTTATCTCGTCATTCGGGCTGGAGGCGTTATGAGCCGTCATCGTTTCCGCACGAAGGTCGGTGTCTTGGACTTGCTGTATTTCGGTGAGCGGTGTGGCTACGTCCGCCGTCCCGAAGAGATTTTTGTTTAGGACTTCCAGCTTGGCTCTTCTTAGGCTCGCCGTCATAACCGCTTCGAGCTTGCTTCTTAGCTGGCGTGATTCGTTTTCTTGTTCCTCCAGTCGACGCATTAGCGTCTTGTTCATTTCCTCCTGCGTCGGTAGTCCCGGGATCCTATCGTGTGGTCGCGTTGGTGTCTTTGGGTCGGCGGTGTCATTTCTTTGACCATCCAGTTGCGTTACGTCTTTGATAAGTACGTGCTCGTCCAAATTAATTGTGGTCGCCATGCCTTTAGTGCGTCTTTGTTTTCTTTACCAAAGAGTCCCCAGCGGAGTCGCCAATTGTTGAATCTAGGATCATCAATCCGAAGATTTGAGTTCGTATTTTTAAGAAATCAAATACTCTTAAAGATGATTAATGTGTTGGTGAAGTTGGTGATGAAAATCATAATGATTTAGAGGATAATAAGGCAGATGAAGTGACAGATGAAGCAAACGAAGTTATAGATAAGCTTAAGAAAGAGCAAAAAGAGAGCAAAGAAGAGAATGTGAATCTTAAATATCAAGAAGAGATTTTGGATAAGCTGATCCTACAAACTAGAAAATAATTGATCAAAGTTTGAAAGATTCTCTAGTGAGAGAAAGTTCTATAAAAAGAGTACATGAGGACTATGTATTTCCAAAAATAATGATGGCAGACATTTTTCTCATAGATATCACAAAAGAGATATGAAAAATGGAGATAAAGAAGATAGGAATTGGCTTCTTTATTCAAAAGTATCAAATAAAGCATATTGCTTTTATTGCAAGTTGTTTGGTCGAGATCAAGATGCCAATCAGTTTTCAAGCATGGAGTTCAATGATTGGAAGAATATCAAGATAAGATTAACTCAACATGAAACTAGTCATTGTCATATTGTGTGCATGAATCAATTGATGGAATTAGAGTTGAGACTAAGGAAGAAACAAACCATTGATAGGTGTCTCTAAGAAGAAATAAATAAAGAAATAAACCATTGGAGAGAAGTATTATTGAGAATATTTTCGTTGGTAACAACTCTTGCTAAACAAAATTTACCATTTCGTGCGACTAATGAGAAGCTTGGTCAAAGAAACAATGGAAACTTTATTAGTTTTTTTGAATCAATTGGAGATTTTGATCCAATCATGTGAGAGCATATCAGACATATTAAGGAATGTGAGACTCATTATCATTATTTAAGCCATAGGATTCAAGATGAGATGATTGCTATGTTAGGTTATGAGGTTAAGCTTATAATCACCAAGAAAATTCACGAGGCAAATTATTTTTCAGTGATTCTCGATTGCACTCCAGATAAGAGTCATAAGGAACAAATGAAATGTGTGGATGTCTCCCTAGAAAAAACACAAATTTAAGAATTTTTTGTGACATTTCTTGGAGTCGCTAATAAATCCAGAGAAGGTCTTTTTGAACTGCTTTGTGATACATTGGTTGGTCTGAATTTGAGTATTGATGATGTGAGAGGACAAAGCTATGACAATGGATCTAATATGAAGGGAAAACACAAGGGAGTACAAAAAAGATTGTTGGATATTAAGTAAAGAGCATTTTATACACCTTGCGGTTGTCATAGTCTTAATTTGGCACTATCATATATGGCTAAATCATCTGCAAAAGCGGTTGCTTTCTTTGAAATCATTCAACATATATATTGTTTATTTTTTTCATCTACAAATAGGTGGGAGATATTTAAGAAGATAGTAGGAGGTCTCACTCTTAAGCCATTATCTGAAACTCATTGGGAAAGTTGTGTTGGAAGTTTGTGATGATCTTAGAGCTTGCAGCAATGTTGAATCTCTTGCTACAAGTGAAACTCGTGGAATTGGAGGATTTGAGTTCTTATTTGGTATTGTTATATGGTATAATCTTCTATTTACCGTTAATACGGTAAGTAAGATACTAAAATAAGAGCATATTGATATTGGCGATGCTCTTGTTCATTTGAAAGGGTTAGTTTATTTTTTGGAAAAACAAGGAAACTGGATTTGAAACGCAAAAGCATAAGTTAAGATTATTGCAGAGTCTATGGATATCGAGCCAGATTTTTTTGTGAAACAAAATCGCATCATTAAAAGGAAAAAGCATTTTGATGGAGTGATTGAAAGCAATGATAAATTTGAGATGATGAATGAGGAAGAGAATTTTAAAATCAATTTTTTTCTAAGAATCGTGGATCAAGCTATAGTATCTCTTCGAGTGAGGTTTGAACAATTTAAAGAATATGAAAAAATATTTGGGTTTTTTTTTAATCTAAAGAAGTTGAGATCTATGACAGATGACAGTTTAAAAGCACCATGTATCAACCTTGAAACTTCTCTTAGACATGGAGAGATTTCAAACATTGATGGAAATCATTTATTCCTAGAGTTGAGGGTTTTAAGAGAAGTTTTACCAAAATAGGTTAAGAAGGCCATTGAAATGATAGACTTTTTGAGAAGGCATAAAGGTATTTGCTTTCCAAATACATGGCTTGGATATAGAGTGATGCTAACAATTCCGGTTTCAGGGGCCGAAAGAAGTTTTTCCAAGTTAAAGTTAATAAAATCTTATTTACGGTCGAATATTTAAGAAGATCGATTGAATGGCTTGACAATGTAGTTAATTGAGAGATATATGGTTGGAAAATTTGACTATCAAAGTTTGATGAATGAATTTGCCGGCAAAAATGAAAGGAGGAGTATTTATCAAAAACCATAGATTATGATTAGTTCTTTTGTTTCTCGGATAAAACTTATTTTCATTTATTGTTTAACATCTTTTTTAAAAATTAGATTTACAATTTTTTATGATCTGAATTATCGGCTCTTATTTCTTATTTTTTTTCAAGCTCCCAAAATTTTCAGGACCAACTCTGGTCTGGTTAATATAAAATCAAAGCTCGGTCGGTAAAGTAGGTTGAGGTAAGCCCGTTTCGCGGCAACTCGACGAAGTTAGAGGGAAGACTTGAGAATCTTGAAAGATTCTTATAGTTCGGAGGAGAAGATTTACTTGGTAAAGACTATAAATAGAGGGATCCTAAAGAAGAAGAACCTTAACCCCAAATTTCGAGTCTTTCTAAGAAACACGTGCGAATCATTTCTAACTCCCAAAAACATCTAAATAAAGAAATTTTCTAAAGAATTTTACCCACAAAAATCGATGAATCCTATTATAATTAAATCCTGATTCAACAATATCCTAATTCAATAGAATTACTATGGATACGAAATGTTCATGTCACACATACAAGCGTATCAAGATTAGCTAAGTGAGTCACGAAATATAATAATATAAATCAACATGTTAATTTAAGTTAAACTTATTGTTTTTTTGCGTAACCAAACTAAAAACTTTCGAACTAGCTAATGGAAAACCACCATTGAAAACTCAGCAGAATGTGTTGTTTTTATAGGTTAGAGAGGAATATGTTAGTCATTTGAGTTCAACATATATTTCCATTTTATAGGTGGGAATGATGTGTCACGTCATTTGGAAGAGGAAGAGGGAATTAAAGTTTAGGATGTTGGCTCGAAAACATCCTAGTTATTGAAATAAAATATATTAATGACATTGTTCCCTCTCAAGCTTCTTATAGCAAAAAGTACGATATTTTGTAATGAATTAACGGCATTGGTGGAAGACATAGCCAGCTTTGCTAAACTCAATTCTTTTGTTCTCTAATTTTAGTTAAGAGACGATTAAGAAAGTTACACTAAACATGTGGTTGTTTTGTTGTGATGGTACCATAAAACAATGATTTCTTTTTTGGGGGGGGGTTCTCTTTTCTTTGTGGTCAATGGATGTAATCTTTCCTCTTAACTTCATTGATTCTAGGTCAATTATATTCTTTCTTAGTTTTGCTCCGGCTTTTTCCGACAACATGGGTTGTGGAGTTTCAAGGCCGGAGACCGATGAAGATGTAGGAAAAGGAGATTTTACGACGATAACTCGACGAGGATCTACCGGTAAATATAGTGAAATTGATGATAGCCTCATATCTGATAAAGAGCATTTTGAAATGTCCACACATAGCAAAATATCCAAAATCGGTAGTGAAAAGACAAATAAGGAAGAAGAAGAAGAAGAAGAAGAAGATGAATGGAAGAATGAAGAAGAGAAAGGAGACGAGCTTAAGTTTTCACCAGAATCTCCAAGTTTTCGTATTTATTGCGTTTTCCCTAGAGATACTGATGACAGTTACGTTCGTTTCTTTACTAATATTGTTTCTTATAAATTATACGTGTTTTTTTTTGAAACTAATATAAACTATATTTAATTCATACTTTATTTGATAACGTTGTTGTTTATATGTGTAGACGTTGTTGATGACAGCCATGGCATGCCACCCAACAAGCATCTACCGGACGAAAACAAGGTATATATAATTTGGTAGATGCAAAAAAAAAAAAAAATTCTAAGAGTGAAATTCTTTGAAATACTATTAAAATTTTTCAATTTCTTAAAAATATAATATTTTCAAAAGTTCTAAAAATATCATTAAATTATTTTTTTCAAAAATATCACAAAAATAAAAAGTGAATTTGAAAGGTTTAGAATTTAAATTTTTGGGTTTTGATTCACTAAATAGAGTTTATGGTTTAATTTTGATAGGTGTAGGGTTTGGTTTTGGAGATTTAGGGTTTAAATTTGAAATTCTAAACCTAATTCAACATTTGTGATATTTTTGGAATAAAAACAATTTTGTGGTGTTCTTGAAAAAGTTGTATTTTTGGAACATAACTATTTTTTGTGATATTTTTGAGAATATCCCAAATTTTAATGTTTTAAACCTGATTTGGTAAAATCAGAAAGAAGAATAAAATTCTACAAAGATTTCAGTGTTTACAAAATCTTAAACGATGACATATTCGGATAGAAACTTCCTACATGGACGCATCATGCATGCATGCAACATTTGTTTTCTGTTTTTTTTTTTTTTTAAAAACCATCTTGTTTTATGTTGGGACATTCTCAAAAATACTTGTTACAGACAAAATACTAATTGAATAGAAGAGAGATCAATGCTCAAACAAAGCACAAATCTCTTACTCAAATTGTATAGAGTTTAGTGAAAGAAACAATTTTAAAACAAGATTGAGATAATGAACTAGAACACACACAAAATTTAGAAAGAGGGAGAGAGTCTACACATTTCCAACTTTCATGAATCTAAAAATCTTCATCTTCTTCCTTCTGTTTAAGCCGTTACAACAGCTTCAACGACACAGCCACGTGAGCTTACTTATTGCCATACCAAATCTTCCCTTTCAAAAAAACCTTAACCTCAAGGTTCATCATATTATTCAACTTTAAACCCTTCATCTCCTTTCTCACGTTTTAGGTCAGCAATTTGTTTCGTAACAAGAATGGCTACAATGTCCTCTGGTTTCTTCTAGTTAGCCACAAACACTTTGAAAATATGAAAGGTTGAATGTTCTTGATTGGTTTTCTAAGAAGATTTATCATGATTTTCAAATTATCCAAACTGCTCACCATCACACTTGACCTATCCATCAACATTTGAATTAGGTTTGAAACTTAAACCTCCACCAATGTTTCACTTGAAACTGAACATCACCAAGAGCAAACAATTTTAAGCTTCTTGCAGCAATTCTTGACCACATTGTGTAAATCTTCTCTTGATACATGAACAAAAACTCATGTGACTTCAAAATATGTTCTACAGGGCGTATCCTAACCATCTCAAACTCACATAAATTGTCATTACTCACATTGTCAAGAAGTGTATGATAATCAGCCAACCATGGGTCCTCAAAATTTCCATCTATCACATGAGTACCATCATTGTAGTTGTCCATGTTTATGATAACAACACTAGACATGAAGTTACGAATTTCCTCTGTAAATTTTTTTTTTCCAACTCCAGAAAGACCAGCTAATCTAACTAAAATGAGACCATTTTTCTGAGCCAATAATTGGCAAGCACGAAAAACAACATAGAAACCCTTTTTAAAAGACAATGAATCCCCAATTGGAACTATCTCATATCTTCTTGAATCCTTTCTCTTAACAAGCTGAACCTGATGATATACCAAATGCACATCCATCTTACTATGCCACTTATGCTTAATTTCATACCACCAATGATAATATGTTTCAACATATCACCATTTCCCTTGAAGCATGAAAACTTCACAATCTCATACTGATGTGCATGTTCCCTTACAACCAGAGCCGGCCCTGATGGGAAGCTGGAGAAGCAAGGGCTTCAGGCGCATAATTTATATAAATTTTATGAGCATCAAAACGGCATCATTTTTAGCCTCTATAAAGATTCTTTGGGACGGATTCGATCATCACCTCTTATTAAAAGGAATCATTTTTGTTCTCGGCTTTAAGCATTAAATAGCTTAGGACCGGCACTGCTTACAACAAGTGTGTCAGCAAACATAATCTCATATACATGAGTTAGTGCAATTGATTCAAGTGAGGTGGGTCCATATAGTAAATCGTTCCTTTGCACATTACTTTTGTATTTCTTCTTTTCATTCTTCTCTTCATTGTGCCTAACCTTGAACCATGAAAGCCTTATTATATCCATTGTGGTTAATCTCCTAGGTCTTGTATTCTCTTGGCAGAAGTTTTTGTTAAAATAAACTTCTACTAACTCGATAAGCCTTCTACAATCAAAAGTAGAACTAAACAGTAAACTAACTTTCATAACCTTATTGGCCGTTGTTTCCTTTTCACAACAAAAACTGTCATATATCCATTTCTTCTTCCTCGGCCATACTTTCTTTATATCAATTAGTTTATGATTAGACCTTAGCCAAGCTGTCGATTGCTTCTTTTTTTTTAAATCTGAACTTCCACGTTTATAGGAATAATCTCATATTTTCTTGATATCCCTTGTATCCTCTTACAGACATTTCCTCAAACACTTGGTGTGCTGCAAGTAAATTTTCAAATTCTACCACTTCAAAGCCATGTTCTCAACACCAGCAGCAATCACAAGTTTTAACACATTACAAAGGCTAGGTTCCAAATCAGAAATGGTTATCTGAAGTGTTGGAGTAGATTTTATTTCCTCGTGAATCGACTCTTCATCTTGAAACTTGTGTGTTATTAGAATCGATTCCAATGTTTCCGCCAATGGTATCAACTCCAAGCATTCTTCTTGTTCAGAATAGACAGATTCTATCTCCATCGTTGGAAAAGGAACTGCCATTGGTTTCATCGTTTCTAAAAAATCTTCTTGTGCTAAGCAAACATATTCGATCTCCACTGGATTTAGACGCGATGATTCCAGGATTTCCCTTAGCTCTTTCCTGAAATTGGCTACTATAGATTCTAAGGATGAGCTAAAATCTGCATCAATTTCTTTCCATGTCAACGGGGACCTTGTATCCGTCATTGCCTTGATTCCAAGGATGATTGAGCTCTGATACCTTTGTTACAAACAAAATACTAATTGAATAGAAGAGAGATCAATGCTCAAACAAAGCACAAATCTCTTACTCAAATTTTATAGAGTTTATTGAAAGAAACAACTCTAAAACAAGATTGAGCTAATGAACTAGAACAGACACAGAATTTAGAGATGTCTACACATTTCCAACTTTCATGAATCTAAAAATCTTCATCTTCTTCCTTTTAAAAGCTAAGCCAAGTTCTGTTTCTTCTATTTAAGCCATTACAACAGCTTCAACGACACAGCCACGTGACCTTACTTATTCCCATATCAATACCACAAAAAACTAGATATATTCCAAAAATACCATGCACTTCCAAAAGTTCCAAAAATACCATAATTTTTTTCAAAAATACACAAAAATGTTTTTGTTACAAAAATGTTTTTGTTACAAAAATATCAAAAAAATTAAAATAGCTTTTAAAGTTTAAATTTAAACCCAAAATCTCCAAAACCAAACTCACTCCCTTCAAAACTAAACCCTAAACTCTAATTAGTGAACTCAAACTCAAAAATTCAAATTCTAAACCCTTAAAATTCATCTTTTATTTTTGTGGTATTTTTAAAACATTTGGGAGTGTGTGGTATTTTTGGAACTTTTGGGAGTGTGTGATATTTTTAAAATTGAAATTTTTTTATGATATGTGAAGGAATTCCTCTTTTATGTTTGTATTTTGGGTTTCAACATTAAACAATTGTACGATATATTTAAGACATTTCCTTATAATATCACTAAAATAAGTTTTAATTTATTCCAAATCACTAGGATCTTACTTTAGAAATGGAAATAAAATATTTTTCCAAAAATATCACAAACACAAATATGATAATAAAAGTTTAAAATTCAAAATTTTAGATTCGGAGTATTCATATTAGATTTATGATTTAGTTTTTTTTTTTTTTTTTTTTTTTTTGGGTTTTTTTTTTTGNAGTTTAGTTTTTGGAGATATTATTGGAGAAAAAACTTGTGATGATATTTTTGACAACAACTTTAAAAAATGATACTTTGAAAATTCCACTAATGTATGATCATAAACATAAGTAAAGTCACAGAGTAGAACAATATATTATAATTTATTATCGAAAAGACAATCAAATTTAGATGATATATTTAGTGTCAAAATTTGAGTGCCCTATTCATATATTTTTCTTTTTTTAAGTATGATAAAAGTTGCATGTCTGATGTTCCATGGTTGAATTTGGAAGAACGAGGACTTATAGAACTCGACTAATCAATTTACTATAAAAGACTTTCCAAAATTATGGTGCTCTCTAATTTGTAGCTACATATATTTGGCGCCTAAAAATCTTTCTGAAGCATTTATTATGTTGTATGTTATAAGGACCTAAAAGGGAGGAAACAAGAAGCAGTGCGACTGAAATTAAAAAGAAGGTTTAACAATGTCAAGAAGCTTCTAATCCATCCAACTCCACCTTCTTCCGCAGCTTCAACTAAATAATTTCTTTTAAGAATAACAAAAAGTTATATTTCTTTTGAAATTGCTTGTCTCGTTATTAAAAAATATAGTATATATTTCCTTGTCTCCTTATCTTTTCTAAACATGGACGGACCCAGTTTTTTTAAAAGGGTGTACATTTAATAAATTGATAAAAGAATGAAATCGCATTTTTTTATTTTTAGTGGGTGTATAACTAAGTTGAGCGTGCATGTTCATCCCTGCTCCTGATGCAGGAGTCTCTACGATAGCTTAGGATATTTCTCTATAAGATTTTCTTTTTATTTTCTTTCAACATGTTTTAAGTTCCTTGTTAGACAAGGACTTGGCTTTATTATTTAAGGAGGTGTTTTGCCCTTCTAGCTTTAGACGATTTATATATATTAATAATATTTTAGAGTTTTTAAAACTCTTTGTTTTTGTCACGGATAAAATCTATGCGTTCTCAGCATGTTAAAAATTGCTTAGATTCTTGAGAATTCTTAGACTAAACAAGACTTTTCACTCAAACGTAGCTTACACTAGTTGGTATAGATTTCATTCTCTTTTCAATTCTTATTTGAAAAGACGATCTGACATTCTTCCAATGGCACCTCGACGAAACACGACAGAAGAACAACATGATGAACTCCGTCAAACGTTAGAAAATTTTACCGTGGGACTACAAGACGTGCTGCAATCTACTGTTGAAATGCATTTCATATGGTCTTAGCAGACCAACGCCCTCGACGTCACAACAATCACATACAACAACAGCCTCCCCAGATCTTGAGTTCGATATTGAAGATCAACGAGATAATATTTTTTCTGATCAACAAGCGGATAGATATCAACATATACAACAACCAAATTAAAAGGTTGGGAATCCGGGTTCAAGCTTGACATACCCGAATTCAATGGTTTTTCGAATCTCGAAGACTTCATCGATTGGCTTAATGTCATTAAAGAAGTTCACGATTTTAAGAACGTACCAGAAGCAATGCGGGTTCATTTAGTCGCAACACGTTTTAAACAACATGGCTTGGTAGCAACAACTGAAAGAAACGCGACAAAGAGCTGGTAACTCGAAGATTGAATCATGGGAACGTCTCAAAAAGCATATGCGGCAGAGCTTTCTCCCTTACAATTATGCACATACCTTGTATAAATTGAAGGAATTTAGAAATATCTTAGAAAAGTTCTTTTCATTCAAGGTTAAAACTTTAGGAATTACAAGGATGCATTTTTATAGTAGAAAATGAGATTCTAATCTATTGACACTTTTCATCATCTTGAGGTGTGAGACAACTGAATTTGTTAGTCATTGGTATCACAAATTCAGTACAATTAGTCACACATTTCTTCTGTGAAAATGCTCTGTTTTTGTCTTGTTCCATCGAAGAAGATGAGTGTGATGTTGGGCTTTCTTTGGGCTTCGAAATGTCTTGGGCTTGGGCTGACTTAATTTCTTTTGCCTGTTTTGCAGGTACTGTGTCGTTTTGAAGACACTCCTTTGCAAACAGAGTGTTTGCTCTATCATCCCCTCTCAAGCTTGGGGTAGGTGGCAATACGACACCAAGCTTGTATCTCAGAGACTGGAACAGAGCAATTGGAAGTGACTTTGTGAAGATATCGGCGATTTGCAAGTGAGAATGTATGTGTTTCACCTCCAATGATCCTAAAGCAACCCGTTCTCTAACATAGTGATAATGATTTTCGAAATGTTTTGACCTGGCATGAAATGTTGGATTTGCA
>OVBE01009712.1:0-15762 GCA_900406425.1 Iberis pinnata
GGCTCTGATCCTCTTGACGCGCGGTCACCAAATCTTCTACCGTCTTCTTCAGGGTCTACACTTCAACCTCTTTTCGCCGCATCTCCTCATCCCTGATTGGATCTCTCACTCCTCAGGATCCTGGTAGAAAATATCGGGCCATGTTCCCTAGTCCGTACACGCGCCTCTTCGACTTCTTCATCGTCTAAAAAACCCAAATTATATATTAGACATAGAAATAATAAAACATTTATAAATTTAACTCATATAAAAACTTACCTCGGTCATAACCTCGTCCTTCGTGTCAAGCGGGATATCCTCATCCTCGGGTGTCTGCTGAGCCGCCTGCATGTCGTCTATAATCTTCTTGGTTGTCTCAAGCACAACCTTAGCTATGGGATCTTGAACCTGTCATGTCTTCTTGTTGGTGTGAATATCCTCCATTAGCTCGAGGGGGGTCGGTCGCCGCCCCAACTTCCGAGTCTGTTTAAATGTTTAAAGCTATAGTTTATGTTTATAATTAGATTAAAGTTTAAAAATAACTAAAGTGTATGTGTTATCTTACCAGCTCCTGGTCACGAGTAACGCTACTCTTAGCACCTAAGTTCGTGGTCGCAATGCCTAAACCGTTGCGGGTGTTGTAACGGTTCTTCTTGTTGGTCGAGGAGACTTCCATAGTCTTGGGTTGAGACCAATACTGAACGAGGTCGTCGAAAAGTGTCTCGGACATCTCATTCGCCTTCTTGCCTTGCTTCTTCCACATAGTCTTCCAGGAGTAGAAGTGGCTGATGTAGACTCGGGTCGCCTTCGTCCTGAACTCAGACCGGACCAGACCGGTAATAGAAGGACGCCAGTTGAACTCTTGCTATATGTATACTTATGTTTACATTAGTTAGATAATGTGTGTAGTTGTTGTTAATTAGTATAAACATATTAGAAAATAATTATCGCAAAGTGCCGCAACCACATCTCCTTATCTTCTTCAGGCATCAAAACGAACTTCTTATACGGCTTCTTCAGGAGACTATGCATCATTCTCATGATGGGTTTGGTCATCCCGTTGTCCGAGGGACCAAACCACGTAGCCCCGTCCGTGAGTTGGGGATCTAGAAACGTCAACCCCTCCTTCACAGGTTGCACAAGTAGTTCCTCCAGTGGCATATGCACCGGAAGAACCTGGGACCCTGAAGGAATTGGATAGTGATGTCTCGAAAACTGAGTTTCCGGGATATGAGTACCCGGCTGAGAAGAAGGGGTGACGAGAGAAGACATCGTACCCGACCCTCCCGCTCCGTCAGATGTGCCGAGACTTGGCACATAATATAAACCATAATTGCTGAAATTACGGTAAGTTTAATGTATCGTTAGTATTTAATGGCTATAAAATTAATTATTCGTTAAGTATTATTTTCAATTTTGTAAAGTAAGAAAAATTTTAAAACTTATAATTTAAATTAAGAACGAACCCTAAACATTAGATATTCACAACTAAAACTTATAAAATTTACATTTACAACCCTAAAGTTTTTTAAATTACATTTACAACTCCTAAACTTTGAAATTTACATTAAGAACACTAAAGAGCAGATATAAACAAAGACATATCAAACTCTCTCTCTCCTCTCCGAAGCTTCCTATCTCTGACCCCTTCTCCTCCCCGCCGGAACTCACCACCGGATGCAGAGGAGATTGAGTTGGAGCGTACGAAGACCACTAGAGTTTTCTTCTGACCACGATCTCGTGCACCGCTTCTCTGGCAGTCGTTGGGCCCAGCGACCACTGCCTCCGGCGACCTCCAAAACCTCAGATCCAACGCATCCGACCTTCTCTGAGCCACAAGCCATCCGACATTCTTGGAGTCCTTTAGTTTTCAGTGGTTTTATCTTCCCGTTGGGGCTAGGTTTCATTTATTTGAGTCTTAGATCCGCCGTCTAGGCGGTGCTCTCTCTTTGTGGGTAGATCTCTAGCGTCTCTGCCATTTCTGCTTCGGGTTCCTCTTATCGGGGACTGGATTCTCCTCCGGTCTCATCCGCATCTTCAGGCGAGGGGTCGTTGTGGGCTGGGTTCTCTGGTCACAGCCTCGGGTCTCCTTGGCTCCTAGTTTCTTGCGTTTTCTGCGGTTTGGTGCAGGTTCATAGGCTGTGGCTTCTGGTTTCTTGCGTTTTTCTGTGGGTTGATGCAGGTTCAGGAGCTTTGGTTTTCTCATCCCGGTTTGTTTCGAAAGTTAAGGTTGTATGTGTGGTGTAGTTTGTTGCGGTTTTGGTTAGTTGGGGTCGCCGGTTTTCATCCTGGGCCGCAATAAAGCCTTTCTCGTATTCGTTTTAGCGGTTCCGGTTCTTCTCTTCTCTTGAGGACGGGTCTCCGAGAAGCAGTGCGGATTCCGGTCATTTACTATATCATCAGTTAGTATATTTCCGCTTTGTAGCTTCCTTGTTTCTACTCTTACAATAAGTTTAGTCTCTCTCTCTTAGGGTTCCTTATTGCGACATCCATCAAATTCGGTCTAAGCCTTTCGGTTTGGGGGTAAATTGGTTTTGTTTCGGTTGGACTAAGTTTTTGGTTGCTCGTTTAGTCTCTGAAGGGATTTTGGCTCCTCAGATTGATCTTCCCGATCCTTTGACTTAGTATCTACATCGGTCCTGACCTGTTCTGTCCATCTCCTGCTGTTGGTTCCCTTGCTCTTTCGCTTTCGAGGTAGACTTCATCGGAATAGGAAGTTCTCCGGTTGTTTCGGGACCGTTCGTTCAAGGTCAGTGCATCCGGCGGTGCCCCCTCAGTTTTAGTTTTCAGCCTTCTTCTGTTGCGTCTCGTCAAAGGCTATGTTGTTTTCTGTTTTCTTTTCCTCGATATGTCGAGTCGTATGTTGTATGTTTTTTCCTATATTTATCCACCGTTCTCTGTAGAAAAAAAACAATATAGTTATGTATATTAATGTGACAACCGATATATTTTTGTTTCTTAAAAAGTTATGTAGTCGATTTAAAAAAAAAAAATTATGTAGTTGATATAAGTTAATATTTAACTAATGCTTAAAAAATAGTGAAATTTAAGATTTGTAGGTTACTATTTTGATAGAAATGATTTTTTCATCTGACAAAAATGATATAATTTGATCATAAACCCAAACAACATAATATTATATAATTTTAAAAATTTTCAAAGATTTTAAAATATATAAAAAAGTACATAAATACTACTACAAACTGCTTTCAAATTTTAAAATATTTTATTAGTTTGCTATATAAATAATATTTAATTCATTTAGTTAGATTTACTTAAAGTTTATCTTATTTTAAATAAGAATAATAAAATTGTAAAGTTAATAACTTTAGCAGCGTTTAATATTTTTACATTTTATCAACCTTTCTTTCACATAGACGACATTTTTAATCACAATAGCTTGGTGGCTAACTAATGAAGTAGAAATTAAAAATAAAACTAGAATTCGAGAAAATCCAAAAAACTAGATTTTGTGAATACTATTTACAGTGATTTTTAAATAAACATCTTTAGGATTTGTGAATACTCTTCAAAATGGTTATAGAAATCTCTTTTGAGCAAACGTTTTTTTATTAAATTAAATCTTCATAATACAATGAACCTAAAAGCATATTTATAAGAAAACATAAATCTCTAATAATTATTAAAAAGTCTAAAAATAATGTTATTAATAGAAGATAAAAATCATACTCCATCTTCTTTGATGGAATATGGTTCTGCCCGGTTTTTGTACGCAGCTGATTCAACACCGATTTCGCACATATCTGATTCTTCATAAATCCTGCACAGCACGAGTTTTGCACGCATCGAATTCTGCACGAAAATTGCACTTTTCTTTTGACGCTCTGATTTTTTACACGTCAGATTATCACACAAATTTTCTTCTAAAACGTCATCGATACTCGTAGTTTCATACTCAAAAACGTCATTGATATACTCTTCGATGAATTCATTGACTTTTGGATCCTCTCAGATTGGTGAGATCAAAGCACAAATGTTTGCTTGTGCCAATCTGAAGAAATCATAGAGACATCTTTCAAGTCTTTTAGATAAATCTTGTTGAAATTTATTCAAAATTTCATCAAGAATGATTGTTTAGCTCTAATACCAAATGATGAAGCGGAAGCTAAAGATAATTTTAAAGATCTAAGAAAATTTGAAAAACTAAAGTTTGCGAATACTTTTCACAATGGTTTATAGATAAACATCTTTAAGGTTTGTGAATACTCTTCACAATAGTTATAGAAACTTCTTTTGAACAAACAATTTTTTTTATTAAATCAAGTCATAATACAATGAACCTAAAAACCTATTTATAATGAAACATTAAACTCTAATAATTATTAAAAAGCCTAAAGATAATCTTAATAGAAATATGATAAATACTTAAGATAATCCTAATAGAAATAAGAATATTATCTAAATAGTAATATAATAAAAATAAAAATAAATCATGTTTATTTTGAATTTACGTTGCATCACTCACCTCACTAGTGCTTCAGAGGGTGCAAATAATGGTATGAGTGGGTTACCTCAACCGCATGTTTTATCTCTGGTGAATACCATGCACGTTTTATATGGAAGGCTAAATCACATATATCACTTGTAAGTGTTGATATATGACATGATTTGAAAATGATACGATGTTAATATATATATACACTACCCACCACCATAGGTTATTGTACAAATTTGTGCAAGATTTAGTATGTGCAAAATTTGTACATTTAAGATCCATTGTAATAGCTAAGAAACATATGAAACCAATTTAAAAACTTACATGTAGATAAGGAGATGATAAAAGCTCTTCAAGCTCCGATACCACGTGTCTGGTCTCATAAGAAGATTTTGCGGTAGAATTCCAAACCACCCGAAACAATTATAAGGGTTATTATCTCAGCCGGCGAATGTGATAATCCTTAAATGATTTTGTTGGAAGAAAAAACCAAATACCTCAAATTTAATCCAAAGGTTTCAAGAACTGAAAAAGAAACATAAACTTTTTTAGCTTGGTCTGTCGATAAATAAAGATCAACTGTTGAGAACTTTTATCCTTATGATTACTCATGAACCAATCAGTTTTTCTTAAGTTTTAAAATTTTATTTTTATTTGTGGGTAATTGAATAAAGGGAAATAAAATTTGTGCCTCTTTTCACTTTTTATTTTAAGGTTCCTTTTCTTGTATTAATTTTGTAAACGAAAATTTAAAATTTAAAATTATTTGAAACTTTAATATATATAGTACATTTTTATTGTTTTGAATACAAGTTTTCAAAATATTTTTGATTTAATATATTATTGAAAGTTTGAAGCTTAGGATTTATGGTCTAAAATTTAGAAAATTTCACTTTGCATATTAATATTGTAATTTTGAAGAAATGACATTGGTTTATTGGAATTCATAAGTCCACATGAAGTAGGTAATATCATCCCACTAAAAATCGAGTCTTCGCATCTACGATAACGTAAGAACTAACTAATTGGTCGGCATATTATTTTATGCC
Organism: Iberis pinnata; assembly: GCA_900406425.1. Lineage (NCBI taxonomy): Eukaryota > Viridiplantae > Streptophyta > Magnoliopsida > Brassicales > Brassicaceae > Iberis > Iberis pinnata. The sequence continues at coordinate 5,485 of OVBE01009712.1, forward strand.
CCAAATGTTGATAAAATTTCTTTTTTGTAATTTCATTCTTTTACTTTATATATTTGCACCACAATAAATGTAAAAAAGAGTTGTGTCAAAATGTAGTAGAATTGACTGAAAGCGATGTATTAACTAAGAGTTTAGGGCTAAGAATTTATAAACTTAAAGTTTAGGATTAAGGATCTATAGTTTAGTGTTTATGATTTTTCTAGATAAATATATTATTTTGGGCAATAGCTGTTTATTGATGGCTCTTGGATCCAGGATGGCCCAATCTGTGGATTATGTTGGATCATGAAGAATGCATCAGGGAATGCTATTGCCATGAGTTCTAGAGGAGTATTTTGGGCAATTTTTCCACTCTATGTGGAGCTTCTAAACTTAATTTGGGCCATGCAGAGCTTGCTCAAAATGGATCACTGGTGTCGAACTTTCTACAGATTCAAAGGAGCTCCTAAATATGCTTTCTTCACCAGCGGAGTGGTCGGTATTTGCCTCGGAACTGAAGGATGTCACCAACTACAAATGCTGCTATCAGGAAACTACCTTCAATTTCTGCCCGCGATCATACAACCAACACGCCGATCTGCTTGCTCGAGAATCACGAAGACGAAATCGAAGTTTCACTTTCGTAGACTCTAGCTTACCATCGTGGTTTTAACGAAAAGTGTCTGTTATATTTTAGTAGTATTTTTTATTTTGTGTAACTCGTGACAAAAAAAAAAGATAGATATATTATTTTATTTTTTTGTATATGAGTTTCAACATTAACTAGAATTAATATGCTGCTAAAAATTTAGGATTATAAAATTTAGGGTCTTGAATTTATATAGGATCAAACATTATTTATCTTTTTTTTTGTCACCATTTGGACCACAACAGGCCGGTCCAATAGCCAGTTCCTGCATAATTGCAGGCAATTTCTACACTATCGTAGACACGGGGATTCGATCCCGGGTGGAGTGGTGCTACCTGCCTTATATGGACTTATTAATGCCATTAGGCCAAGACCACTTCCCCAACATTATTTATCTTTAGAACATTAATATGCCGCATTTAGTTTTCTTGACAAAAACCATAATAGAAAGAAGATCAATAATTATTTGTTACAAATAGTGTACCTTATAAGTACATTTTAACGTATTACTTATATATTTAATTAACATTTTATTTTTACTGTTTTAATCACAATAGTATTAGACGATAACGCATTTATGTCACATTATGATGAAATATCTAGTCAAACTAAAATCATAATTCGTCTAAGAAATGAAGTAGAACCTAAGTACTGAATACATCAAATGACTCTTAAATCCAAATAAAATAACTGACTTGGCTCTTCTAAGATCAGAAGATAAAACCAAAATCGACACCAAAAGGTATAACTAGAGAAAATCGATTTTTATGAAATTTTACATTCTACACAGAAAGATATTAGACTTGTTGAAGAGAAATCAGATATTAAAGGAATCGAAGATCGATAAATGCAACAGAGCGTAAGAGAAACTGAGATAATAAGAAAATTTGTTTTTTTTTTCTTTTGCTTTTAAATTTAATTGTAGAATAAAATGATATATTCCAATTAAAATTAATGATATTAAAGGAACATAATAGAATGTTGTAATTTTTACTTATAAACTAATTTTAGTGCTATTTTATGAAATTTCAATTTATTTTTTATTTAATATTCTCTTTGTTTTTAATATTTTATTTTTTAGAGTTTTCACATAAATTAAAAAATATTAAGGACCTGTTCGTTTCTGCATCCGGGTGCAAATTTTCAGGTATTGTTCGTTTGGTCTATTTATGATTTGTATATAGATACAAAATGTATATGCTAATTTTTATATATCCAAAATCTGGATATTTTGGATGCTAAAAAAAATTATAGTTTGGATGCAAAATCTCGATCCAAAAATGAGAAAATGAGTTTTTTTGCCAAAAACGCGAAAAAATGAATTTTCAACAAAAACTCAGAAACGCGATTTTCTGCGAACAACACGAAAACGTGATTTCTCGCCGAAAACGCGGATACGCGATTTTTCGCAAAAAACACGAAAATGAGGTTTTTCGGTGAAAATGTGGGAAGACAATTTTTTGCCGAAAACGCGGAAACGCGATTTTCTGTCGAAAACGCGATTTTCTGTCGAAAACGCGAAAACGCGGAAACACGATTTTTCACCGAAAATACAGAAACGCGATTTAAAACCAAAAACGCAGAAACAAGATTTTCCGCCAAAAACGCAGAAACGCGATTTTTTTGCCAAAATGGTAAAATGGGATTTTACACCAAAAATGCGGATACGCGATTTTCTGCCGTAAACGTGGAAACGCGATTTTTCGCCTAAAACGTAAAAACGCGATTTTCAACCGGAAAAGCGATTTTTTGCCAAAAACTGGGAAACCCGAATTTTTTGCCGAGAACGCCGAAGCACAATTTTTTGCCGAAAATGCAGAAACGTGATTTTCTGTCAAAAACGCGATATTCCACCGAAAATGCAGAAACGCGATTTTTCGCCAAAAAAGGCGGAAAAGCAACTTTTCGCCAAAAACGCAAAAAACATGATTTTACGCCAAAAATACAGATACACGATTTTCTATCGCGAACGTGAAAACGCGATTTTCCGCCTAAAACGCAAAAAAGCGATTTTCAACCGAAAACGCGATATTTTACCGAAAACGCGGAAACGCTGTTTTTTGCATAAAACACAGAAACACGATTTTTTGCCGAATATGCGGAAACACGATTTTTCGCGACCAACAAGAAAATGCGATTTTCCACCAAAAACGCGGAAACGTGATTCTCCGACGAAAACATGATTTTCCATCGAAAACGTGAAAATGCGATTTTCCATCGAAAAAGCGAGAACGCGGAAACACGACTTTTCGCCAAAAACACGGAAACATAATTTTTCTCGACATACGCGAAAATGCGATTTTTGGCCAAAAACGCGGAAACGTGATTCTCTGTCGAAAATGCGAAAACGCGATTTCTCACCGAAAACGCGAAAACACGATTTTTCACCGAAAAGGCGGAAATGCAATTTTCCAATGAAAACCCAGAAACATGATTTTTCGCTAAAAACGCGTAAACGCGATTTTTTGCCAAAAAAACGGAAACGCGATTTTCCGTCGAAAACACAATTTTTCGTCGAAAACGCGAAAACACAATTTTCGGCCGAAAACACGGAAACGTTATTTATTCCCAAAAACGCGGAAAAGCGATCTTCCTAATAACGCAAAAACGCCATTTTTGGCCAAAAACGTGAAAACGTGATTTTTCGTAAAAATGCTGAAATGTGATTTCCGCCAAAAATAAGTTTTCGGAGTGTGCAAAAATTAATGTTGTTTTTTTAGAAAATGTATCTAGATATTTTTACATATTCAAAAACGAACAACATCTTGATGTTTTTAATGCTACATCTAGATACAAAAACAAACGAAGCCTAAATATGTTGTTAATTTCTCTTTCTTTAATGCATTTTGTCTATATTTTCCACATAATAATGCTTAAACTTACTTTTTAGCTTTTTTACTATTACTTAATTGCAAAATAGATATGTAATTATTTTTTCAAGCCAAAAAGATGTGCTTGAGTTTTTTTTTTGAAAAACAAACACAATGGTAAAAAAATATAAACTCAAATAATATGAAACAAAAAATAAAATTTAGATAAATCAAATATTAAGAAATATTGGGAGTAAATAAGGTTTTTAAAAAAGTATATGGCATTGTTTTAAAAGTCACCCATCACCCCCATTATATAAATGATTTGTGGGAAAAGATATTGTAGAAAAAGAAAAAAGAAAAAAAGAGTTTTGCTTTGTTCCTACGAGCAAAACCAGTGACCCAGCAGCAACCACAACCGCTTCTTCTCTTCCACCGATATTCTCTGAAATAGCTCTTTCCATCATAAAATTTATTGGTATTCTCGATTCGATTTCGCTCGCTCGCAGAGGTATCGACCTTCTCACCTTTTCTCCTTTGTTAAAATCTGCAGCATTTCTTATTCTCGGTGGTTGGAAGAGAGCTTCGTGGTATCAAATTAGTATTCGTGAATGGAGAATAGGATCTTGTTTCTTCTTATGGTGGTTGGGAATCTAGCGTCCACTGCCGTCTCCTTCTCCGTTAGGGTTCCGGTTTGTGCTACGAGGTCTGTTAAGGATTACACCTTAGGGTTTCGAGATCAGACTTGTCCCCTTTCTTACGAGCGTCCTCATTTTGTTGCCGTCACCGAGGTACGTACCTCTAATTGAAACTAAAAACCTTTTCCAATTTCTGAATTTGAATGTTTTTTGTGAAGGGTGACGAGCGTTGGTTGCAAATTGCGTTGGATATGATTCATAAGAATAATAAGTGTGACTATGTGGCTTTACTCTTCTATGCAACATGGTGTCCATTCTCAAGATCATTTAGACCTAGCTTCGATGTTATCTCCTCTCTTTACTCCTCAATTCCTCATTTTGCTATTAAGGAATCATCCGTTAAGCCAAGGTTTGGGGGTAATGGTTAACACAAATTTGACTTTTCTGTTATGTGATTGCTTGTTGTGATATGCAGTACCTTATCCAAGTTTGGAGTTCATGGGTTTCCCTCCCTCTTACTTTTGAATTCAACTATGCGGGCAAGATACCGAGGAACTAGAATGCTTGATTCTCTTGTTGCTTTCTACATTGATTTTACCGGTAATAGTTACAACAGTTTGTATGTCAATGGAATAAACATCTCTGTCTGTCGATCTAATAAGGAAATTTCATGGGATTTGTAGGGACTGAACCTCTAGGTAAGTCTTCTTTGAACAAGAGTGTATCGGTTCCTCATATTCACAACCAAAACAACACTGAACCAGAGAACTGCCCTTTCACATGGGCAAGATCACCTGAGAATATACTTCGCCAAGAGACATATCTAGCTCTTGCCGTTGTATTTGTCTTGTTAAGATTGCTCCACTTGATCTACCCTATAATAGTTATGTTTATGAATTTTACTTGGAGACGAATAGCTCAAAACATGAGAGTAGAACATACTGTTGGGTTTCTAAGCCAAGCTGTACAATTATGCATGCGTTGCAAAAGGAGTAATCTGCAGGGAGGAGCCATTAATGCTAGAGCATGGGCTTCCAAGTCTTTGGCCACTGTCTCAATTGGTGATTCAAGTTCAGCATCTCAGTGACTTCAAATAGTAATTGTTGTCTTGCTAGTATGTTTGGTTGTATCAACCATCTGTTACAGCTTTCAGGATTTTGTAATTCATGGCTGAACATTTTGTAGCGGAAATGTATATGTCATCCGAATGGCAAGATTCATAATTTTACTGTCAATAATACTATATCAGAATCCATCTTTGTCTTAGGAGACTTTTCCCTCAAGCAATTTAACAATGCATAATCAAATAAATCTAACAAAATACACGAGTCAAGTCACCACTAATCGACGTCTACAACTGAGACACCGTTCTTCAGAATCTGCAATTTCACATAAGCCATTTCAGACAAAGCTGAATAATATAAGATGTATATTCTTTCTTCAATTAGTACCTGAGAAACATAGTCTTTTATTTTCTCACTAACTTGAGGATCTAACGCTCTCTCGGCAAGATTATAAAACAAAGTGTTACCCTCTGGGCTATTTACTTTCTCCTTCTGCAAGTATCTGTCAGAAGCATTGAGAGAAGAGAGATCATCTGAAAATGTATGACTCAGGTTGAAGAAAGATCTCACCTTTGTTGTACTAAGGTCTCCAGGGCCTGCTTATTGTTCCCAAACACAGGATTATGCTCATCACTTTCGTGCAGTCCCATTCGCCTCAAGTGATGCCAAAGTGTTTCTAATGATATAAGAAGGTGGGCAGATAAGAAGCATAGAGAACTTTACATCGAAACAAAAACAAAAAAAAAAGATGGTTTATGCATACCTTCAGGCATTTTACCTCCTGCAAGATGCACAATGGCAATAACTGCAAATGTGAAGCCGGTCATGGGACTAGTGGTTTCTTCTACAACGTATTTCCTAAACACGTCAATTGGCAATTGACTAACCAGCACATACGATTTAGAGTCAGCAGAAGCTGGAATAAACAAAACTACATATTAGCTTTAACAAAGTAGCCCATTAGGTTGGTTTATTTGACAGAAAATGTCTTACTCTGTGACTGAGGAAGCCTTGTTTGACCAGTAGAAGCAAGCCTAGAGCGTTGAAGCTCTTTCAAATCATAACCAAATACATTTGAAAGCTTGCTTTTAGCTTCGTTGATTACATAGTTGGCAAGGTTACGTTGACGATAATTCTTAGTAACAATTTGAGTTAAATCTTCTCGTTTAATTGGACATCCTAAATTTTGATGGGATTTGAAGAGTATGAATCTAATCACCTCTGAAACAAGCTTATCCGTTTCCTAATTTATTATATTCAACTCGTTAACAAAACCAATCTTAAAATTGCCCCAAAACTAACATTGGTGAAGAAATTTAATTGTAATTTGGTACCTCCTTCGATATATTGAATTGGGAGAGAGCGTCTTCTTCATCAGCCATTCTGAAATTTTACAAAAGTAAGCGTAAATTAAACATGAAATCGAGAAATTTCCATGTTTTTTTTTAGAGAGATTCAGTCACCTGGAAGGATGTGAGAGAGAGACACACAAAGGGAGGAGACGATCAAGTATCGCAAAACCCTAATTTATGGTACGTCAATTGGCGGGAGAAAAACCTAAAAGGCGAGATATTATTTCATTTTAAGTAAAATATGCCTCTTTCTTTGTCAACAGAATGGTTTATATAGAATTTTGATCAAAAAGAAAAGGACAAAAAAATGATTCTCTCCTTCTGCAATTTTTCATGAGATTTTATAGTTTCTCATATTTTTCTCCGATCAACTGCCGAGAGTTAATTTTGAGTGTCACAATTAATATGCGGCAATTTCTTTGACAATTATCTATGTAACTGCTACAATAATTGTTTTTTGTGAATATATATACCCTCTTCTCTTTCAGAATGTTCTTTTTCGTTTTCTAATTTCAGTCATTTGATATTTCTCCTGTTTCTTATACTCTTGTCCGACCGCACCCATTCTCGACTCCAGGACATCATTCTGGCCCTGGACGATGCCATCATTGCACTTCCGCTTGATCTGTGTTAAGCCGCATCAGCATCCAACCAATTCAGTTTGGTGGCTAAGCCAGTGAATCCTGCAAAACAGATATAAGAGCAATGCTCTCGGCTTTGCCCCGACTTTGGGGAGTTAGTGACTCCGTCACTTGCCGCATCCTAGAAAACAAAACCATCCAGATTATTTTCTCTTGGGAAGAATCTATGATGTATGTGATGCATCAGGGACCAAGGTCTTTTAATGAATGGATGGTAACCATCCAACGCTAGAATCCCAACATGACTGAAGTTGACTTGCAATTAATTCCCTTTTGGGTTCAAGTTCAAGGCATCCCGGTGCAATACATCAATGAAGGCATGGTGACGGAAATTGGCACGAAGCTGGGTATACTTATTGACTCTGATTTTGCACGCGAAGGGCGCCATCTCATAAACTATGTTCGTGTCCGTTTGCTTTGGCCAGTCACAAGCCCCCTGGGTTTTCAGAGACAATTTCAATTTGGAGACATAGTGGTTACACTCAAGTTGCAATATGAAAGATTATGAAACTTTGTTTCTCTTGTGGGCTTTTAAGCCATGATGTTTCAGTTTTTACTGTAGGACACAACTCGCCCCCTGTCTCACCCCATAATGATGATGATAGCGATGATGACAATGATGTTGATAGCACGGGTTATCAATCTGCTTAAGAACCTGATCACGCCCCTGTTAGGCCACATCTTCATGTTGCTACCAAGACGCAAGAACAAGAAGATGGCCCAAGTAAGAAGCGAAAAGCTGACACTGCTTCTCCTTCAATTCTACAACTTGAATTCATGTTAAGTGAATACAAAAGGGTGATTAATGATGAGGATTACAACTAACAGACATGTTTCATGAAAAGCCAAATGTCCAAAGCCATAGACAGTAAAGTCTGGTATTTCTTTCCTTTAGCAAGCATATTTGCACTGGAGACTAAGACTCCAGAGTGGAAAGGTGATGGTGTGGTGGGCCATAATCCACCACAACCACCATGAGAATAGCCTTTTAGAACTGTCGGGGATTGAAAGGAACTCCGACAGTTTGACGCCTAAAGGAGATTAATCGACTTTTTTCTCCGGCTATTTTCTTTCTTATTAAGACTAAGAACTGTGATAACTTAGTTCATGATGTTGTTGTTCAATTGGGGTTTGATAATATTAAGTGTGTATCACCAATAGGCTTAAGTGGGGTATTAGCAGTAATGTGGGATTCTATTGTTTCTATTGTATTTTCTTAACACTCTGCAAGACTCATGGATTGCCACATAAATAAATATGGGTTTGCTTACTATGTTTCATTTGTTTATGGACATCCTGTCCGAGATGAACGTTCAATTCTTTGGGGAAAATCACAAAGATTTAATACAAATCGTGCCGATCGCTGACTCCTTTGTGGAGATTTTAACGAAATTCTTCACACTCATGAAAAAAGGAGGTAATCCGAGAAGCGTTGCATCCCTTTCTGACTTTCTTCAAATAATATATGTATGTGGTTTGGCAGACTTGCCTTTCGAAGGTAACAACATGACCTGGATAGGCCAACATGACATGTGTAACGTGTTATACAAGATCATCTCTAAAGTATTGGTTGGTCGGCTAAAGCCACTTATGTTTGTAATCATCTATGCGAATTAAGCAGCCTATACACCAGGTCGCTCTATTACAGATAACATATTTTTGGCACATGAAGCTTTTCATGCTCTCAAATCTCAAAAGAAGTGTGCAAATGAGTTTATGGCTATTAAAACAGATGTGAGTAAGGCTTATGATAGACTTGAATGAGATTTTCTTAGATCAATCATGGAAATAAAGGGGTTTCATCCTCAATGGATTAAGTGGATTATGCAGTGCATCCATTCAGTTTCCTACTCCGTTATTATAATTGGCAGTCCCTAAAATCACTTTTCACTTGAGCAGTTTGCATCAAGGTGATCCGCTCTCCCCGTACTTATTCATCCTTGCTAGTAGTGTGCTTAGTTCATTGGTTACCAATGCACAACAATCTCACCATATCCATTGTATGCATATCATTCATGGCAGAACGTCGATCTCTCATCTTTTGTTTGCTGATGATTCCCTGTTTTTCATAAAACTTGATTTACAGAACTGCTATTATTTCCTCCATATCTTTCGAACTTATGAGCAAGTCTCAGGCCAATTCATCAATCTAAACAAATGTACTATTACGTTTGGCTCTAATGTGTTTCATCATACTCGACATAACATCCGACTACAACTGGGTATATCAAACATCGGTGGTGGTGGCAAATACTTGGGTTTACCTGAAAATTTTTCTCAGAAGAAGAAAGAGATGTTTGAATATATATCCACCAAAGTCCATCGAAAGATATCTAGTTGGCAATCTCATTTTTATCTACAGCCGGCAAAGAGACTCTTATTAAGAGCATAGCCTTATCTATGCCAATATATTCTATGAATTGTTTTCAGATACCCCCTAAACATTTGCAATGATATCAACGTAATTTTGTCTCGGTTTTGGTAGGGAACTACTACTCATCATTGCAAGTTTTTTTTTGTTCTCTTGGAAGAGATTTTCCCAATCCAAAAGGAGTGGTGGCCTCAGATTTAGATATTTTCATTGGTTTAATCAAGCATTACTAGCAGGTCAAGTCTGGAAAATCCAACTGCGCCCTCAGAGCCTTTTATTCCAGGTCCTTAAACACATATATTATCGCCATTGTTCTATATTATATGCAAATGTGCCGACTACATCTTCATATGGATGGAAATCACTTATGTTATGAGCTGAACTATTAAAAGCTGGTTTGCAGATTCGTATTGGTAATGGTGAATCAACCTTGTTATCTGACCATCGTTGGCTCCCATGTACACCTGCTATTAGCCCTCAGCTAAACTCTGCTGCCTTCTCATCATTGCGTGTGAGTTCTCTTCTGAGTACGACTGGCCCTTTGCAGTGGAACTCCCAGATTATGCATACATATGTTGATGCCTCTGATCACCATCTTATACACCAAATTTTCATCCATTATAGCCCTATTTCCGACACCTTTTGTTGGAGATTCGCAAGATATGGTTTATACTCGGTCAAATCTGGATATCGCATGTCTTTATCACTATTCCCTCCTCAAATAAATGGAGATTTGAACATGCATGTATCCTTGGAGCTCTATGTTCATATTTG
>OVBE01009713.1:0-15761 GCA_900406425.1 Iberis pinnata
TGGTCGGAGCTTGAGGAGCTTCCGCCAAATCCACGAACCACGAGTGGTGTTGGCATACTTTATGATACACTTTTTTAACTCACCCATGTTTGCAAACTCCTGTCCCAACCTGAATACTGATTTCTTCCTGGAACTAGACCCATTCTCATGCTCACTATCACTGGTACTTATAGTAGTATCTTCTACATGTTCTGCGAAGCTACTATCACTGTTATATACTTCTCCATCTACTCCTCCAGCTTATGATGCAACTTCTGTTGCAAATTCTGTTGCATATTGTCCTTCATCTTCTTCTGCTTCTCCTGCATTTCCATCATCATCCAACAGATAAACCCTCATATCCTTATGTCTACCTACGAAGGGATCATCACTCCTTGCAATGAACAGAGTCAAAGCTCCTACACCAATACCATGATGCACAGCTATGCCTAACATATCTTCATCTCATATATCTACCTTCTTCTTTTTAGAACATGGTGGAAACCAAGAAATCATGTTCATTGTATCTTCGTAACCAAGCTCATCCACCACAATCTTCGTAATTGAAGTTTTATTGAACCCATCGCTACATACACTTCCCACATGATGAGATTCACCACCAAAGTATTCGTCATCTTTAGACCAATAACCTCCTACACAGAAGAATAGGTCAAACCTGCTAAAAGAGTCTTTAGGTTCATTTTCAACTCTTCCTTTTGATTTGGGGATTACTTCCTCTTCGACATGCTCCATCTCCTTCTCTGATTGTTCTCGGGGATGATAATGCTTCCAAAATTCTCTATGACGCCAAACTTTGATGTTGGATTTCGGCATGTAAGAAGGAAGAAATGGAAGTAAAAAGAAGGAAGAGATTCAATTTTAAGCCTCAAGAAGATGAATTTCAGCTTGAAGAAGAAGAAATCGAAGCTCAGCTTCGATGAATGAAATTCAAAGATTCATTCAAACATCCTGTCGTTTTTCGAAAACAACAACATACACTCCAGCATTTTGAGAACAAAAAAAAACGACATACAAGACGCCCTTTATTCAGTTAACTTTCGACACGTCATCAATATACGCATCGGCTGTATTGCGGTCTGACCTTCATCTCACGGTTTGACTTGCATTTAACACACGTAAGGGTTTGTTTTGTCTATTTAATCACACTCGCAGTTTTTTTTGCAGAAAACCCAAAAGTAAAACATAGTTAAAATTTTCAAAAATAAAATGACTATATATTTACATCAAAAGAAATATATAGAATTTTAACTATAACAAATTTTAAAAAAATTTAGAAAATTTTTTCCATAATATGAATCTATTTTATTTATTTTTAGGTTGTGTTTTCAAATACATATTATCAATAATAAAACACAGATATTAAAATAAATTTAAATATATAAATTTTATTGATACAAATTATTAATTTCATAATCAAAATATTTGTTTTTCCTGTCTAATATACGGTTATTTATCTAGTACTATATAAACCGATTGTGATTTCGGTAAAAGATAAAAATGTAAAAAAAAACCGAACCGAAAACCGACTAATTACTAACATCCTAGTAATAGGTTTACATTGACATTACTATTAAAGATTTATCAAAGAGTTTATCTTTCAATTAGCTTCTGTAATTGAATTATTCTCCGACTCCAATTCAGATCCTTGAAGCTATGGACTCCATAGAAACTCCTTCTCCACCTTCTCGTTCCAGGTTTAGCCTCTCAATTTCTCAACTCTCTATCCAAAAAAATCCCCAAAAACTCATAATAAAGTTTCATCTTTTACAGTCAACAACTTCATTTCTACCTCGCTGTAGATCGACCCCAATTCAAAATGGTATATATAAAGTTTCGATTTTTCATTCTAATTTCACTTTAAACATCTAAAGTTTGGATCTTTTTGTGTTGTATAGGAGACAGTAGTGGAGTTATTAGGTGTTTTAGGTCGTCGTCAATGGCTTCCAATTGTAGTTTGTTGTAGCTCTCGTGATGAACTTGATGCTATCTGTTCTTCTTTATCTACTCTTCCTTACATTTCCTTAAACTCTTTGGTAATTTTTCTTCAATCTCTTTAACTTTCAAAGTTTTGATCTTTTTTTATTGTTTGTTTTGATTCTTTCATTAGATTTGAATCAATGTTATGTAATGTGAAGGTGTAAATATTCTTGATTAGTGAATTGGGTGAATGTATTATCTTGGTTAGGGCTGGTCATTTTACCCGAAACCTTAACTGGAACCGAACCAAAAAACTTGGAATCGAAACCGAACCAAATTTTCAAATAACCCGTGTGTTTTATAATTTTTTAGTATGGGTACCCGAACCGAGACCCGAATGGGTACCCAACTCGAATGTACTTATATATAAGTAAGTTCTATACGAGTAATTCAGGTTTTTGGTTGTATTTCGGGTTTTTTGGTTTGGGTAATTCGGGTTTTAGTTGGGTTTTATGCCGAAATACTCGAATTATTCATCTTACCAAATGAATACAAATCGTAAACCCAAAATACAAGACAAAAAAATCCAAATTACTAGAAAAACACGAACAAAAGAAAGTTCGGTTCCAGGTTAGGGTAAGAAAAACAAACCCGAATAGGCCTGACCCAAACCCGAACCAAAGTCTACTCGATTTGTATTTGGATCCTATGTAGTCCGACCCAAAAATCCCGAAACCCGAATTACCAAACCCAAACCTGAATGCCTACTCCTAATCTCGGTTTATATAAGAATGATATTACATGAAAAAAGCTTATGAAAAATTCATTTGACTATTTATGTCACAAATTTTACATTTTCCTTCTTGATTGTTTGGTTGATTTCGAAAAATTTCGGATTGTTAGTATACTTCAATATCCATGGACATGTTCATTGTCTTGCTCATTATGATTTACAGAGTTCAATTCTTACATTAGATTATATCACATTGTACTTTCTCTAACTTATGTTATTGTGATTTACAGTATAGTGATCTAGAAGAGAGAGAACGAAGTTCGGTTTTCGAGAAATTCAAGCAAGCAACAATCAACTGGAGCCACTCTACAATCGAAGAAGGTTTCGAAAAAGATGAACATGTAAAAGATGAGAAGAAGAAATCACATTTAGTAGTAGTAACAGATGTTTGTCTTCCTCTACTTTCATCTGGAGAATCTTCTCTTTCTTCAAGAGTTCTTATTAACTATGAACTTCCAACAAAGAAGGTTTGATATTTTTGTTAATTAAATCTTTAATAAAGAGTTTCTCTAATGCAATTCAATTGTTTGTAATATCATTTTTTTCAGGAAACATACACAAGGCGTATGACAAGTTGCTTAGCTTCAGGTTTCTTTCTTTCCAAACATAATCTTTGTGATTGTTTTGTTCATTTGGTTGTCGCTAAACCAATAACTAACGACTAAAACCACCGTTAACGACACATTTTTTTATTAGTGGTTTTTCATCGACTGAGGGGTTGTTCGTTTGCAAGTCGCTAGCGGCAGCGATTAGCTGCAACTGTTATTAGCCGCTGGTTATGTTTGTTTGCTAATCGATGCGACTAATCGCTGAATCTATTTCAAAACGCTAAAAAATTGGCAACTAAAATTTTTAATCATTGGTCGCAGCGATGGACCAGCGATTGCCAAACGAACACAATTTTAATTGCCAAACAAACATAATCTTTGTGATTGCTCTGTTCATTTGGTTGTCGCTAACTAACGACTAAAACCACCGCTAATGACACATATTTTTGATTAGTGGTTTTTCATCGACTGAGGGGTTGTTCGTTTACCAGTCGCTAGCAGCAGCGATTAGTTGCAGCTGTTATTAGTAGCTGGTTATGTTCGTTTGCTAATCGATGCGACTAATCGCTGAATCTATTTCAAAACGCTAAAAAATTTGGCAGCTAAAATTTTTAATCTCTGGTCGCAGCGATTGGTCGATGCGATTTGTCGTTGGACCAGCGATTGCCAAACGAACACAATTTTAATCGCTACCGCCACTCGTTGCCGCTAGCGACTGGCAAACGAACAACCCCTGATTGTTTGTCAGTTCAGCGAGTCACTGATTTTCTTTGTAGTAACAGTTGACTGCGACCTTCAAACTAATAACGACAACGATTTAAAATAACTAAAAAATTAAAATAAAACTAAAATAGTTCTATTAACTTTTTTTGACAAATTCAAAATTAATCTTATGAAAATAAATAATTTCAAATGTTATAATAAAATTAAAAAACTTAAGAAAATTAAATTTTGATTATATGAAATTGAGTTAAGAAAACTATAAATAAACATATAAGAAAGATTAAATTAATTGTTTATAATTAAATTTGATTATATACAGTATAAATATATAATCTAGATATTTTTCGTAAAAATATATTTTCTTTTAATTTAAATTTAAAAATTAAAAATTATAGCGGTTAATCGATGCGACAGTCAAACGTACAACATAGGGACCGCAATACCGAAATATATTACATCCCGTTGGTAGTTGTCGCTAGCTACTGCGAAACCGCCAAAACTTTTAACATTTGAAATATTCTTCTTAAAGGTGGAATTGTCATAAACATGGTTGTTGGAGGTGAAGTAACAACTCTTAAAAGCCTTGAAGAAAGCAGTGGTATCATCATTGCAGAGATGCCAATCAATGTATGTAGTAAAAATAAATGGAAAAGCAATAAACTTTATTGTTGTTTTGATCTTTAATTTATAGCTTTTTAATGTGTTTTTTCTTTTGCAGATTTCTGAAATTTTATAACAATGGGCATTGATCTAGCTCCTAAGATCTTAAGTGTTTGATGAGCTTCAATTTAAAGGTTTACTTGGCTTTTCTCTTGGAACTTTAGTTTGTGTTAAGGCCAGAGAAAGGTGTTGCTATATAACCTATAGCTTCTGTTTTGTAGAATTATAACACATACCCTTCTTTTTCACAAAATTTTAATATTAATAATAGTAACCGAGAGATTTACAATAAGACGAGACAACATCTAAACCCACAAATAGCGACTGTCCTACTCAATATTTCAGGAGGCACATACCCATATATAGTAAAACTTCTATAACCTAATAACTTCATGATTTTTTTGGTCACCATTTGGACCACAACATATAAATTTAATAGTTAGTTCTCATATTATCAAATGCGCATTAAATTGGTTTCGGGTGGAGTAGTGTTACATGTCTCATGTGGATTTATGTATACCATTTTTCGAAGATTATTTTGGTTTATAAAAATTAATTTATAATGATTGTTAACTTATAAAGAGAAAAAATTCAGCAAAAACCAAATTTAAAACCGAAATAATATCATTTTTTAGAAATAATAACAAATTGATTACTAATCTAGAGAGTAGTTTACATTTATTTATTGTAATTTGTAGTTTTGATCAAGTAGTTAAAAATTCATTACCACGTTTTTTTCCATTGGAATTTGAATCCATATATATACGTTACATTATAGAAACCGGTATATTAGATAGAATCAAAAATGACAACCACTAAATCGCTTGATCTTAGTAAAAGTTATGCTAAAACTTTACTTTATAAAGTATCAATTTAACATATTTTCATCTACTTAAGTACAATGATCATTAGCTAAACCCAATGATCTAAAGAACACCAAAAGCTTCTTTGATGGAATGTACAACACGAGAAGAAACTTCATCACCAAACATTCTAGGAAATTGCAAATCCAAATCTTCTTCTATGCTCTTTTTTCTAAAGCTTTTATCTCTTTTCTCCAACTCCAATCTCTCTTCTTCTTCAATCACATTCTTCTCTCTTTTCGCGCAACGCTCTAACCAAACCTCAAGAACTCTTTTAGCAGCAGGAGTCACATGATCTCTCAAGATCTCTTCCAACTTTTCCTCTTCTTCTGCATCGATTTTAACCATCGAAGCAGTAGGAGAGAAAGCAGAGCGGACAAAGAGAGAAGGCGAAACATAAGGTTTGATTTCAGGCAACTCGAGTAAAGATTTGCGATGAAGATCAAGATTAGTGTCTTGATAGTATTCTTTGAGATAGTTTGTATGAAGAACAAGGTCTTTGCGATGCGGGAGATCGAGTATGAGTACTAGTGATTTCGGACTACTTTGTATGAGTTCGACCACAAAGTTTGGAGCTTTTGTTGATGTGTTTAAGAATCCAGAGATGCTTGTTATGTTTAGAGATATACCTGTTGGAATCTTGCAATGTATCCAACTTCCTATAACAAAATCAATCTGATAAAAAAAAATTCAGTTCAAGAATTGGTTTTAAAAACAACCCAATAACAAAATCAATCTAAGACAACAAACAAAATTATAATTCCGTATAAATGTTATATAAACCTCCAAAACCGGTCCTATTAGAAAAACCTAAAAACAATTTTTTTTCTAGATGAATCGTATTATTTCTTGGGAACCTTCGGTTACTAAACCCCAAAACATAATACTATCGCAGCTAAAACTTACAATGAACTTAGATCAAGTAGAATTGGTTTCGTCCACCACATTCTATGTCGATTATAAAGGATATAAAATCCAGAACGGGTCATGAGATTTTAAAGGCCGCAAGATAAAATGAAAAACATGGGCCGGTTCTTAATATAAAATTTTGAAAATAGACCGGTTTTTACAGTAAAATTTTGAAAATATAAAATGTGCCGCAAGCTCGTGTTTATCCTCAGGACCGGTTCTGATAATATCTTACATCCGAAACTCAAAAGGACTTAGACTAATATATAAAAGATATGGACTACTCCACTTATAGCCAATTAGTTTTGAGTTAGAAACCCATAATACTAACATTGTATCAAAACCTGATCCGATCCACAAGCCGACCAAAATAGGTCATATCGGTCTTGCCCAAAAACACTGAGATTCATGGTTAACGTGTCCCATAATCTCGAAGGAACATATAAAAGATATAATATCTCACATCGGAAACTCAAAGAAATTTAGACTTATATACAAAAGATATCGACCATTCCACTCATAGCCAATTGGTTTTAACTTTTGAGTTGGAAACTCATAATCCTAACATCGATCACCGTTTAACATGTCACAAATCATTTTATGTTCACATCAAAAAATCGAAGTCTAATTCTACTCTAAAACATGCATGCAAGAAATTTTCTTGATCAAGAAAAGGCTTACCGGAGATGATTCCTCGCCGGATCTAATATAAAGAGATGCTTCAGCGGATCCATTAGGATTCTTAAAACTCCGAACATCCGGCGGGAGGCTACAAGGGAGGAGTTGTGAGTGGAGACGATTCTCCACCGTCGACATGAGATCAACCATAAGTTGCTTGCGCGTGGGAGACACGTAAGGAAAGTCCATGAATTTACGACGGAGAAGATCGTCGTGATCTTCCATAGATTGAAATTGAGCTCGAGCTTGAGGTTTGAGTTTCTTTGAGAATATCGCCGGAGAAGAAGAGTAGAAAGTGTTGCAAAATATCATCGACATCTTTTATATGTGGCTATGAATAAACTTGAGTCTTCTTTTATATTACTTTCAAAAGTATTTTTACTTATAAAAAAATATACTCCATCTGTTTTATATTATTATATGTTTTAGATTTTAAATTTTTTTTTTTTCTAAAGATAAATGTATTAGATATTTAAAGTATTTTTAATTGTAAATTGTAAATTTCAAAGTATAATTATTGAGATAATATGAAATTACATTTTTAAAGATATAATAAAAACTTTATAACACTTAAGTATATAAAACTTAGTGTTAAAAAACAAAAAATTACATTTTAAAAGATAATAATTATATTTTATGTACTAATATCTTTGTGCAATAATATGGATTAAATTGAGAAATATGATTGAGAAATATTAAATGATAATAAACATAATTATTTAAGAAATTCTTCCTCTGTCTTTTATATAATGGATGTTTTAGATTTTAATTTTTTTTTTAAATAGACGTTTTAGATTTTCAATGTAATTTTAATTGCAAATTTCAAAACACATTTAATGAAAAAGTTTTAATTTACCATAATATTATTAGTTTAAATTTGTGCAAAATTATTTAGTTTTAAAATTAATGTATTTATAATCAATAGTTAATATGTTTTTTAATAAGTGTGAAAAACTGAAAACATTTAACAATAAAAAAAGAGAGAGTAGGTTTAATTAGTGGTTAAAAATTAAATATGTAAAAGTTGATACTAAATAATTATGAAATCTTGTATTTTAAAAGTATTCATAAATTGGATTCTATAAATACAATTTATGACAAAGAAGATAATAGTAATAATCAAGGTTGTTTTCCTCAATGCTTGAAATATTCTATACTCAATTAAGTGATACATGAATCTTGGCAAGACTCAAAAGCGACTTAATTTGACAGCAACAACTACAAAATTCATAAAATCCCCAGAAACTAAAATTAGAAAACTTGATGAGAATTAAATAAAATAAATTTTTAAATATTCTATTTTTAATGAACTTTCTTCATTAGTAAAAGTTGTTTGTTGTAAACCTAGTTAGAACATTTTTTATTTTTTAATAACAAGTAGTAGGTCCAAAAGTATGATTCTTTCTCCCAATTAAATTCTTCTTATTAAGCTAAAAAGGAGGTAAAGGACTAGAAATTCTCTCTCTTTTCTCTTTCTCTTTTTTCTCTCTTTCGGTACTAGCTCCCACCGTTTGAGCCGAAAAGTCAAAGGCGGAAGAAGAAATCTACGACCTTCGGCTTCCGACTTCGACCTCCATGCACCGCGACTGGGCTCGTCGGCGAGATCCAAAGCCGGCGAGTCCCCGGATCTGTTTGTAGCCTATCCTAAGACAAGATCTACTAGCCCTAACAATGAATATAACTCCAGCCTCTGGTCGAAGGTGAAGCAGCTGCCAGTGGTTCTTTTCGGCCAGATTAGCCGCCGTGGTGAAACTTGGAAGACGGTGCGTGTTGAAGAGTGAGGACCTCGAGGTGTGATTTGCGATGCTCAGCCGGAGGAAAGAGACATGTCGGTGCATACACGGTGGTGCGGGGACCAAGACCGTGTTGAGCTGCTGTTAAACCGGGTCTAACGGCGGTTCTTCGAGTTCCCAGTCACACCGGAATCCTAGCCTTGCCGTATTCTTCTTGCGCCGTGGCTTTTCACGGGACCATCTTCTTCCTCCACCCAAAAACAGAGGTCGGCGTGGGCGCTGGTGTGAGGGGCGTCTCAGGCTCCGTCGACGGTTCGCTGGAATGGCAGATCGACGAGATCCGCAGCCCTGTCGGCGGAGAAGGTGGGCGAGTCTTTTGCCTCTCCTCATTAGGGTTTTCAGCAAAATTTAACTGGGTCCGGGCTTTGATTTTTTCTGTTGAAAGCCCACCTGATTTTTTTTGTATTGGGCTTCAGTATTTTTCTCTTAGACTATGGGTTGTAAATTAAAGTAAAGTTTATATTTGGATCTATGTAACCATATATTTTAACCAAAAAAAAAAGAGTTAAAAGCTAACACTTAATTTTTTCATTAACTAGTTTTTTTATTAAACTTAAAATGTAATATCATTTTCGAGTAACAAAATAATTAAACAGTTTTGTTTGAAGTTGGATTATAGCAAAAACTACTAGACCATGTTCTTAAATCCATTTTCTGGACAATGTACTTAATTGTCAAATATTTTTTGTGCACCATATTTCATTTTAAAATTAAAGGATTGCATATAAATAAAAAATTTCAGACAAAATTTAAATTGTAAATTGATAGGCAAACACTAAGTTACATAGGTTGATAAATAAAATTTGTCACGCTTGATAAATCGATAGTGACATATGTGAAAAAGATAATTAACTTAAGACCTGCGAAAATTTAAAGTTTGATAAGACTTCTGTTATTAAAAAAAGAGAAAATCATAGATTTATATGATTTTGCAAATAATTCACAACCATAAATCTTGTTTAAATGATTTTCATCTTCAAATTTCAGAACAATCTTTACATAAAATAGCAATTTGGTTTGGATAAAAATAATATCATCAACCTAAAACCAAATAAGTTTTCCATAAAAAAGAATTTATTCAACTGAAGTCTCTATTCTGGTTGTAATAGATTTAGATACCCGTCATCACGAATTCGAGCTTCAACTACTGCAATATTTACATACGGACTGCACCGTCCAAGAGCAGTAGCAGACCCACTTGCTTCTTAGTGGGTTCAATTGAACTCGTAATAAATTAAAATTACTAAAGCAAGTATATAACTTTTCAATATATAAACCCTTTAATTTGTGAACAAAAAAAAAGAAAAAACCTTTAATTTTATTTTGTGACACCACATGTGTTCTGAACCCACGCCGTCTTGCAGGATTCATATGATAATTTTGAATCAAATCCTTGTTTTTGTAGGGAACAATTTTTATTTTATTACTAAAACAAATTACAGCCCAATATTTGATAATATAATTTATCCAAATCTGTAAAAAAAAGTTAAAGCCCAATAATCTAGTTTTCTAAATTTAACTTAATTAATCTTAAACTTCTAATCATCATCATCTTCATCTTCATAAGGTATATATTCATCTAGTTTATCTTTCAGTGAAATTTATGGTTACTCTCATTCTAATTGCACACAATTTTTGTTTAGCTTTTACAATTTCTAATTTAATTTTCATTTTTTGATCAATTTACATAAGTAAAATTTTTTATAGTCATAAATTATAAAAAATCATAACAACGGCAAAACTATAATGTTTTATCGATTACATAAAGAATTTCCTATTACGTCATCATGATGTTTTATCGGTTATATAAAGAATTTTCTATTACGTCATCATAAAAATATGTCGGCATATAGGAAAAGATAGATTGAAATTGTAATTTTTATGTAAGTATGTATAGTCCTATGTTTTTAAGTATTAAATTATTTTGTACTTGTAGTTAGAAAAAATTCAAGTCACAAGTACATTATATGTATAACTGTATTAATTTTCGACGATAAATAATATGAAAATCGTAGGATATGTTTTAGATTTTTAATTAATATTATATATATATATATATATAATTATAATTATGTTTTGAATCCGGTACAAAAAATTTATGGGTTTGTCACTGTCCAAGAGCTGATATGTGGAGAGTCATTTAGTTGTCCACGTGGCTAATCTAAGCGAACTGACAATTTAATATGTGGACCATTTTTCTGTCGGATGGCTGACCTATAATCCAACACGTAAACTTTTATCTTGTTGGAGAATGTTAGGATACCTAAGTTATTAAAAAAAAATACTCTAAGATAAGAGAGAGTTGAAAGACAACTATTTCTCTTCACTTTCATAGGAAGAAGTTTTGAAAATCTTGAAGTCTAGAAGACTTTTCTAAATTCCAACAATGAATATATTCCACAGACTACGTGTCTTATGGAAACAACCTATTCTATTCTATTGCAACGAAAGTGAAAGAAAGTTTTTTATGTTTCAACTAATTACGTAACATTGGACCAAAGTCTTAAGTCTTAAGTCTTAAGTCTTAACCCCATATTTTTCAATATGAAATTTATTTTAAAAAAAACTCAATACTAAAAAGATTGAATTTCCAACTTCTTTCATTTAATACATTAATTAATTTATACATGAAAATTCTTATATTTTCCTTTAACATAAAATAGTCCTAAGTTATAATTATATCTTTTAATACATGAAAAGCTTCTAATTGCAGACTTTGCTAGTTTTCCACAAGGGTGCATGAAAGTCCACGTTCTTAAAGTCCACGAAATTCTTATTTTCATCCCGACCCCTCTTCTTTTTTTCTCCTTTCAAATACACCCCAAACAATTTCAAATCATCACCAACCCCTTCCTCCGGTTTTCCTCCTCCGTTGCGGCCTTTACCGTCACCGATCGGTTTAAATTTCTTTCCTTTAATCATATGTTCGATTTTCTCCGGTTCTACTTTCAATTTCTCAGATAAAAATGTTATAAGCTCGTCGCGCTGCTTTATCGCCACGGCCAGCTCCAAGTTCAAATTGTTGTTTTCTCGTTTCAGCTTTTTGTTCTCTCCAGTTAAATCGGCAACCGGATTATTTGACCTGGGTGATGATGTGGAGCTTGACCCGTGATTCTCACCCGATGAATTTGATTCTAATGGTAAACCAACAACAATGTGTTTTTCCGGTTTACGACGTCGTATCTTAGACAAAAGATTTTCTTGTCCTCGTCGAAAATTATCATTTCCGAATTCCCATTTTTCCGGTACAGTTTTTCGAAATCCCTACAGTTAAATCATTGACTTAGTAAACCATTAATTTATTATTCTCTCTATTTCAATATATTTGATGTTTAAAGTTTCTACATATATTAAGAAAATCATTTAATTTTTAGAGTTTTGAGATACAAAATTTATTTCAAAATAATTTAACTAATAATAAATCAATATGTATAATACAATCGGTTATAAAACATAAAGTTACAATAAACTTTACATTCAAAAATGAGAACATCATAATTTTAGTTTCAAACCGACTCCAAAATCTTTGCATATTTATTCTTTAAAATTTAAGTATTTTTGAAAAACGTACTATTGGTCAAATGATTATTATACTTGCATTCTTTTCTACTAGTATTTGATTCAATATAATAGTAAAATTTTGTATTATATAAAATTAGTTATAGATCAATAAAATTAAATAACGACAAAAAAGTGGAAAACAATATTTTTGGAGAAGTGGCATTACTAAAAATTAACATATGTTTTTCTTTATCTAAATCTAACTCTACATAATTGCAAAACTTTGCATCATAAAGATTAATTTTAGATAGAAAATTTGATATTATAACAAGAAACAAAAATATATATATATATATATACTTTTGTGATATTTTTTTAAAAACCAAAAAAATTAACTCTTATCACAAACTTTTAAATTTTTTCCACCAACCCTTAAAATTTTTTCATGTCAAAAATTGTTCAACACTTCAACTACCAAAGAATGATTCAATTCACCAAATAATTCAACTAACACAATAAATGAGAAAAACAATGTTTTCATAAATTAATATATATATATATATATATATTTGTAATTGTTTATTGAAACTTACGTAAGTGTTAAGCTGACGAATAAAGCTTGAGAAATTATTATGTTTAAAATATTGAGGAAGAAGATCTTTAGCAAACTCATCTGTTTTCCAAACTACAAAACCTGTTCCATCTTCATTCCATGAAACGACGTCGTTTGTTATATAATCATCAACTAACTTATACGTTTTGCTTAAAAACGGCGCCGGAATATTCCTCTCCGCCGCCTTCATCTCCGACGAAATATTTTTTCTTAAAAAATTAATTTAGACAAGAAAAAAAAGAAGAAAATTAATAAAATTAGAAAGTTAAAATCATGATTATTTTTTAGAAACTAAAAAGTAAAAGAGCAGTGAGAAATTCCCAATCCCAACAATAGAAACCAGAAAGGTTAAAATGAGAAAGAAGAAGATTAGAGTTTTGTTTTGTTTCTTTCATTTAAAGAAGATGAAGATTATGATCATAATTTGCTTGAGCAAATAAATGTGACTTTTTTTTTTTTGGTGGGGAGTGATATAATGTAATGTATTTAATGTTATATAGATGTTAATGTGGGTCATGCTTTTGTAAGAAAATGGATGCTTCTTTGCTTCTAGAATTTCTTAGAAATGTCTTTTCTTTCTTTTTTTTCTTTTTTATATTCTTTATCAGAAACATTCAAAAAACAACAAATCTTTATCTTTTTTTTCAAGAATGTTTTACACATTTTTCTTCTCTCTTTATTTGTCATCTGGTAGATTAAAATTTAAAACATAACCGATTACAAAACTCACATATTTTAGCTAAAAAATCCTAATATCTCATGAATCAAAGCTCACAGATTTCAACTAAAAGAGCCTAAAATCTCAGAAAACAAAGCAAACTACACTAGTGAGTGAACCTAATTGAGCTCAATGACGGATCCAAAGCATTTCACGAGCATGAAACTAGAGCCAATGACTAACCGAAAAGACAACTCACCAAAAGAGCTCGAAAAAACTCATGCTACAAGTCCTCGCTTAAGATAAGTAGACTTCAAAAATAAACGCCTTGCAATTTTTTATGAGGCAAAACGGGACTCGAAGGAGACTTATACACATTTTTCTTCTCTTTTTAAACTATTTTTTTTTTTAAAATAATGGTATTATAGATAATTATGAAGAGTTAGGAATAAAAAATTTTGAGGGGTGTATTTAATGTGAAATTTAGAAGGAATTATGTTAAATTGATAAATCCAATGTTATTTATACATGAATTTTAAATTGTCTCGCAAAATCCATTGTTATTGAATTAGTGATTTTAAAAAGTCTCATGAAATCCACTGTTATTGGAAATATTTTTAAGCAGTGGAATTCTGGTAATTTGATAGTATTTCAGTGAATTTTTTTAGTTAAAAATATAAAATCTCAAATCTCATGATTTTAGGTGGAACTGCAGAAAATTTAAAAACAAATCACATGGATTTCTTATTGATCTAAATCACCTAAAACTCACTAAAACTAAAATACTATAAAATGTTTGTTTGAATACACCCCTCCTAATTTCTCTATAAGATGGATAAAATTATCAAAAAAATTTAATGAATTTCAAAACATGATATTATTTATTACTGTTCAAAAATAACGTTTTAACATTTTTAGTTTTTTCTAAAAAAGTCGATCTACCATATATACTAACGAGACAACTCATCTTCGAACAGAAACCACTAAACCATTACTACTTAATTAAATTATTATAATTTCTGTGTTTAAACTAAAAACTCTCATAAAATTTACATATACAATAAAACATATACTATTTTTTTATTATTTTAGAAAGCTTTAAATATAACAGATATGTTATTTTCAAATATGACGGGATATATATATATATATATATATATATATATATATATATGCGACTTTGTTTTATTTGTTTGAGTCTATTATATTTCTTCTAAATATATTTAATGTGTTCACCTAACAAATTTCAGCTCCAATTCACATTTGAATACCAATGACTTTCATTTAATTACCTATTCTTTTCAACTTATATCTTTAGACTAAACTATTATGATAATATTTTAACGTGTGAGTCTTCACAAGTTTTAAGTTCTCAAAAGGATAACGTATAAGAATACAGTTTTCATGACCTTTTTTTTATAAATTATAGAATGTTAAAAACTTATTTTAGTAAATAAATGACCTTGTTTGTAAAATTTTCAATATAGATATTTTCATTACAAAAATTGTCAATCATTTGACTGAAATTATTTAGGCAAAAATATAAACGTGGTATTAGTTGGAAAACTATCATTATCTGTTGTTTACTCATACGGATATTCTTAGAATGGTTTGAATGAGTTTCTTTAAAAAAAATTCAACATGGAATATTTAAAATTTAACTTGGAGCAACTTTTTTGTAATTAAAACAATAATTGTTCTATGTTATTTCTCTCTACTCAAGTTATCTCTTTATTACAATTTACAAATAACTCAAAGAATTTCTCAGAGATTTTACACGGGGCCGGCCCTGAGCATAGACAGGCCCGTGTCTGAACACATACCTATAACACATAGGTATTGGGCCTTAATTTTTTTTTTTTAAGATGAATGTGTTATTTTAAGTGAGGTAGATGAATGTGTTGTTTTGAGTGAGGAAGAAGCTTTTAGAATATGTTATTTCCTCAAATTTATGGATCAAGCTATAGTTTCACTTTAAACAAGGTTGGATCAATTTCAAGAGTATGAAAAGACTTTTGGATTCTTGTTTGACATAAGACAGTTAAAGCCAGCAAGTGATGATAGCTTAAAGATATCAAGTATCAACCTTGACTTTCTCTTATGCA
>OVBE01009714.1:0-15761 GCA_900406425.1 Iberis pinnata
ATTAAATTTTACTAGGTAATATATTTTTATATTTTATGGATTTTACATAGTTTATAGAAAATTCTCCTTGTGTTTTTTTGGGTGCTAAATTGTGAATTTTCATTAAAATGATCAAAGGTTTTACATATGAAAAAACCTAAAGAATGAATAACCTAGGCAAACATAATAAATAGGGTTACAAAGTAAACACTTCTCAAAAAAAGAGGAGTAGTTATCGTATCCAAAGAAGTATCAAGCTTTTGTCATTTTCTTCGACTTCTCGAGAGGAGATGATGTTTCAAACGTCTTTGTCAATTCTTGCGGTTGAACACTAATTCCCAACCTTCAGTACCTTTAGACTTAGAACACAAAAACCTTAAACTGAACTAACACATTGCACAAGATAGAAAAATCTAAAAGAAATTATGAACCAACACACGATTTGATCACCCAGTTCAGGAGCGATTGCTTCCCTACGTCTGGGCCGAGGACAGTACCTCGGAATCCGCTAAGAACAAGAAAAAACATAGTTACAGACCGCCAGAATGTGTACCGGAACTATTCTCTCTGAACAATCCCCAATTCCCACTCCTATGCAACTCGAACAGATTCAATACAAATTGAGCTCTAATTGATCTTACCCCAACTCGCATTAACCCGAATACAAAGTACTAATGCCTATTTAAGAAAGATCAAAGCTTGAATCCATTGTAACGACTCCAACGTCGCTCAACAACTTCTGAGATTGAATTTTTTCTGACTTTGAAGATGACGAGTAAACCGACGTTATACCAGCTTTGAAAATCACTAACCCAAGCTTCCAATTTTCATCCGGTCTGGTTTAAGTGAATTCAAGACCTGGTTCTAATTAATTGATTCATGGTTTCCAAGGAACCATATTAAACCGACAAACTCCATCTTGGTTCTGAAACCAGCTGCATCCATTAAACCTATGTTCTTCTTCCCTAGTGAATTCCAGTCCTCAGCTCTCTCTTTTTGCTTACTCAAGAGAAACACCTAACAAGCCAAGTAGATACTTGAACTTGCTAGAAGATAATACCTTGGTAAAGATATCTGCAGGATTTTCATTTGTATGCACCTTTGAAACTATAATTTCACCTTCTGCTACTTTGTCCCTGACAAAATTCATCTTCACTGCCATATGTTTTGTCCTCTCGTGATGTACACAGTTCTTTGCTAGTGCCAATGCACTCTAAGAATCACAGAAGATTTCTAGTCTTTCTTGCTTGAATCCAAATTCTTCACGTAAACCTTTAAGCCAAATAGCTTCCTTTGATGCTTTTGTCATTGCTATATATCAAGACTCTGTTGTAGATAGAACAACAACTCTCTGTAGTGTGGACTTCCAACTAATAACAGCCTCCAGACAAGAATGTATAGCTAGTGAGAGATCTTCTTTTGTCAAGATCTGCAGCAAAATATGCATCACAAAATCCATATATCTTGAATTATGTCCTTTTTCTGTACTCCAGATATAGACTATATGATCCTTTTATGTACCTAAGTATCTATTTAACAACATTCCAGTGATTCTTGATTGGCTCGCTCATAAACCTTCTTACCATACCCATTGGATAAGCCAAATCAGGTCTTGTACCTATCATGCCATACATTAGGCTTCTTACTGCATTGCAGTAAGGGATTAAGCTCATTAAATCTGAATCTCTGTCTAAATCATCTTCATCAGCTGAACATAGCTTGAAGTGAGCACCTAAAGGAGTATGAACTACTTTAGCTTCATCCATTTTATAACATTTCATAATTTTTTTCAAGTAATGTTCATGTGATAGTCTTAGTGTTCCCTTTTCTTTATCTCTGATGATGTCAATATCTAAACTTCGTCTTGCTTCTCCCAAATCCTTCATGTCAAACTTCGTATTCAATTGATCCTTCAATGCTGAGATTAGATGTTTGTCCTTGCAGGCTACTAACATATCATCCACATATAAGAGTAGATAAATGGGAGTGTTTGAAGCATGTTTAATATAGACACAACTATCATGTCTGCTTCTTTGAAAGCCAATCTCTATCATGAAGTTGTTAAAATTCTGATTCCATTGTCTAGGACTTTGCTTCAAGCCATAAAAGGATTTCTTCAGTAGACATACCCAAGATTCCTTTTCCTTTTCCTTATATCCTTCTGGCTGGTCCATAAAGATCTCTTCCTCAAGGTCTCCATGAAGAATTGCAGTCTTCACATCTAGCTGTTCAAGTTCTAGATCTTCATTGACCACCAGAGACATAAGATACCTTATTGAGACATGTTTTACCACTGGTGAGAATATCTCATTTTAGTCTAAACCCTCTTTCTGTGAAAATCCCTTGGCCACGAGCCTTGCTTTGAATCTTGGCTTTTCTTTTCCTTGTATACCTGGTTTTCTTTTAAAGATCCACTTGCATCCAACTGTTCTTCTTTGTTTTGGTGGTGGAACTAGCTCCCAGGTGAAGTTTTTATATAAGGAATCCATTTCTTCATCTGCTGCAGCCTTCCACTCATCTCTGTACTTTTCCAACATTGCAGTCTTGAAATCAGGTGGCTCCATCTGTTCACCATCTTCAGATATCATTAGAGACAAATTCACATAGTCTTTAAATCTCCTGGGGGCTCTTATTTCTCTTTTGGCCCTGTCTCTTTCTAACTGATAGTTATCAAGTTCCATTTACCCTGGGTCTATATCTCCATATGAATCAGTTTCTTCTGCTTGATACTGATCTTGCTAAATTGATGTTTCTGGTGCATCCACCTGTGTGTTAGTACCTGAAACACTAGAAATATTGCCAGTCAAGCCAAGTATGATATCAAGAAACTGGGTATTCTTCTCTTTGGCGTCACTTGAGCTAGTCAGTAGGTCTTTATAACATTGATCTTCATTGAAGATCACATTTCTTGAAACTATACAGTGCATGTCATCAAGTGATTAGATCTTATAGCCTTTTACTCCAGTTGGATAGCCAATAAAGATCCTCTTCTTTGCCCTTGGTTGTAGTTTACCTTCATCACTGTGAAAATAACAAACACAACCAAATCTTCTTAGGTGACTAAGAACAGGTGGTGTGTTAGACCATATTTCCATTGGTATCTTGTCTTCAACAGTTGAGGATGGACTTCTATTTATGAGATACACCACTGTGTTGACAGCTACAGCCCAAAACACATTTGGTAATTCTGACTCAGTGAGAATACTCCTTACTCTTTCAAGTACAGTTCTGTTCATTCTCTCCACAACACCATTCTGCTGCAGTGTATGCAGAATTGTCTTGTGTCTTGCAATTCCATTTTCTGTTCAATGCCTATCAAACAGCGCATTACAAAATTCAAGCCCATTGTCAGTTCTTAGAGTTTTAACCTTAAGTTCAGACTGATTTTCTACCAAGGATTTCCATTCTGAAAACTTTTCAAAGGCCTAATCCTTAGTCTTTAGAAAATACATACATACTTTCCTTGAATAAGCATCTATTATACTTAGAAAATAGTTCACTTTTCAAGATATTCAGGTACACAAGGTGAACCCCATAGATCATCATGGATATATTCAAGACATTTAGTACTAGTGTGTTTACCTTTTTGGTAGCTGTTTCCGTGAGCTTTACCAAAAATACAGTCTTCACAGAACTTAATGTTTGTTACCTTTTCTTTATCCAGATAGCCCTTACGAGTCATTGCCTCTAGTTTTTTCTGACTTTGGTGACCAAGTCTGCTATGCCAGAGCTTTGTCTCATCCTTGCTAACTGCAACATTAGCTTTATTAATGTAGTGTTTACTTAGAAGAAAATACAATTTACTTGTCCTTCTTTCCTATAAGAGAGTTTTATCTCCTTTCTTCACACTTAACAGACCATTCTCTGATCCAAAAGTGCATCCATGACTTTCAAAAGTACCCAGAGAGAGTCTGTTTCTTGAGAAGTTTGGTACGTATCTTACACATGTGACATAAACAGATAGTACCAATACCTTTTACCTTTGATGTGGTTTCATTTCCCATCTTTACAAGACCTGCATCAAACTCTTTTAAAGTAGTAAACCAGTATTTTCTTGAGGTTATGTGGTAGGTACATGTTGTATCCATGATCCATTCTTGGTCCAATGAGATTCCTTCAGTTGAATTTGCATCTGATATGTTGAGTGACTCAATGTACTCAATGCCTACCACAGCAGAGGTTTCACCTATGGCTTGTTTCTCTGCTGCTTTTGTCCTCTTTGGGCAGTTCTTTTTGAAATGTCCTTCTTCTCCACAGCTCCAACAGGTTTTAGCACTCTCCTACCCCTTCTGTTTAGCCTTTACCTATTCTTTACCTTTGTCTTTATTCTTTTGCTTTCCTTTAGTCCCTGAGTTCACATATATACCTTCACCTTGTGGCTTGTTGACTTTAACACTAGTGCATAATTCCAATTTTTTTTGTGTTTATTGCATTCACAACTTCATCAAATGTCAGTGAAAAGTTTCAATATCTCAAAGTATCCCGCAGGTTTTCAAACTGCTTGGGAAGAGACATCAAGAGGAGAATGGCCATGTCCTCATCTAAAATGGTAACCTTAACATTTCCTAAATATGTGATTACTCTCAAGAATTCATCTATATTGTTCTCAATAGTCAAGGATTCATTCATTCTAAAACCATAAAGACGTTGCTTAAGGTAAAAAAGATTTGGAAGTGACTTGGATAGGTACATTTTATCAAGAACATCAAGCATACCTGCTGCTGTCTCTTCTTTGATAATTTTACGCAGTTGCTGATCTGTGACACTCATAATTATCGTGCTACGAACCTTTCTTTTCATTTCTTCTAGAGCTGAATCTTCTATATCCTTCCCTGTAACACTTGGTGTACTTTATTCTGATTCTTCATGTCCCTTTGATTCAGTGGCTTTACTTAGCTCCTTTGTTGAGCCTTCAAAGCTTCCATTAGTCCAAGAATCTCCAGGTTTTCCAATAGCTTTCCTTTCCACATATTGTAGTCAATTGTTCCATTGAATTTCTCCATCTCAATCCTTGTAGAAGTCATCTTGATTGAAGATGATTTCTAGCAATGATCCGCAACCTTTAATCCACAACCTGGAGCTCTGATACAACTTCTTGCGGTTGAACACTAATTCCTGACCTTTAGTACCTATAGACTTAGAACACACAAACCTTAAATTGAACTAAAAAATTGCACAAGAAAGAAAAATCTAAAAGAAATTATGAACCAACACACGATTTGATCACCCAGTTCAGGAGCAATTGATTTCCTACGTCTGGGCCGAGGACTGTCCCTTGGAATCCACTAAGAATAAGAAAGAACACCATTACAGACCGGCAAAATATGTACCAAAACTATTCTCTCCGAACAATCCCCAATGCCCACTCCTATGCAACTCGAACAGATTCAATACAAATTGAGCTCTAATTGAGCTTACCCCAACTCGCATTAACCTGAATACAAAGAACTAATGACTATTTAAGCAAGATCAAAGCTTGAATCCGTTGTAACAAGTCCAACGGCTCTCAACAACTTCTGAGATTGAATTTGTTCTAACTTTGAAGATGACGAGTAAACCGATGTTATACCAGCTTTGAAAATCACTAAACCAAGCTTCCAATTTTCATTCGATCTAATCTTAACATTGTTCGAGTATTAGAATCGATACGAGAAATGATGACCAAATGGTTTGCTGAATGGAGAGAATATGTTGTACCGCAGCAAACCATGCTTACCTGTGGTGTCAAGAAACTACTACAAGTAAGTCAACCATCAAAATTAATAACTCAGCTGTCATAGTTTATATATCTCACGTAAAAATCATAATTAAGCCGTAAAATTTTTTATTCTGTATTGATAATTAATATTAGGGTCGCGTTGATGCCGCCAAACTGTTTACGGTACAATTGATTGATAAGGATCGCATGGAAGTTAAATATGGGCAGTCTTTTCATTTTGTTAACTTGACTGCGAAAACGTGCAAATGCAAGCGTTTTGAACATGAGAAATTACCATGTATGCACGCAATCGCAGCTGCCGTGAAAAGGAAAGTTTTTCGTATATCCCAGTGCAGTCATTACTATCACAGTGCTGATTTGGTTAAATCATACGCTCAATCGGTTTTGACGTTTGATTTAGCGCATTAAGTTCCAGAAAAAATGGATAAACAACCGTACCTTCCCCCCTTTTATTCATCGACAACCAGAAAGACCTAAAAAACCCGATGAAATTTGGTTTATAAGTTGCAATTGAGAAGAAACGTCCAAGGAAAGAACACACATGTTCTTGTTGTAGAATGGGTGGGCATAATGTGAAAACTTGTCTGAGGTAAACTGATTTATGAATTTGAATGTTTTTGTGATACGACGTAGTTATGGATTAATGTTGACTGAGTTCTGGTTTATCTATGGTTGTGTTACTATTAACGAATGACTTAAAGATTAGATTTAATTTTATGCGGCTGATTTCTCGTTTAACTAAAGCTAAGTTCTCTTTTAACTATAGCTGAGTTTTGATTTCAATAAAGCTTAGTTATTAATCGGAGAATCACAATTTTGGTTACCTAGGTAACATAATAAGACATCATAGCCACATATTATGACATAATAGTTGCGTAATACTCCCTCTGTTTTTATTTGATTGATGTTTTAGACATATTTTATAGTTTTTAAATGATTGATTTTTTTCAATTTTCTATGCATTTTTATTAATTAGTTACAAAGTTCAATAAGTATTAAATGAAAGTATTTGAATTCTTTGATTATTATTGGTTGATTTATATGGGTAAGTGTATATTTATCAAGAAAATATATTAATCAAAATTGATTATTTTCTTATTATGTGTGAAATTTCTAGAAGATCAATCAAATAAAAATGGAGGGAGTATGACACAGTAGACATCATCTGGGGTTCGACCTCGATATCGTAATATTTACATCATAGCTGCGTAATACAATGACATAGTAGACATCATCTAGGGTTTGACCTTGGTATCGTAATATCACATCATAGCTGCATCAAAATAATTTTTTTGCCTCTGATATAAATATTTCTCGATATTAGTGCTCAGTCGTATTATACACGGTTAGTATATGAAACAAATGTGTTATTTTTTATCTACGGTAAGAAAAAACGGCTAAGTTATTTTTAATGTTCGTTTGAGTTATGAAATTTGAAATGAACGTTACAGCAGAATTATCCTTTGTGTATGTCTCACTTATGAATATTTTACATTATGACTAAGGTAAACCTCTTTACGACTTAGTCATGTTTAATCGAAGAGTAACGATTGAGTTATGCTTACATTACGGTCGATTTATGCTTACTATAAGAATGAGTAATGTTTGCTAAACGCTAGAGTCTTTCTTACTTTACGACTATCATTTTACCTTACGGCTGAGTTATGGATTTTAATGTTTATGTTACGAGCAGGTAATAACAAATATGATTATGAATAACATAGACTGAGTTATGTCTAAGTCAATATCAATCGAAGAATATAATGATTATAATGTTAATTTCTCTCTCCTAAATTCACTTTATCTATATTCTTCAAATTTTAAATGCTTAAAACATGACTTTTTAACTTCTTCAACTATTAATTAATGATAAAAGAGGTGTGTAATTATTGTTTCTAGTCAGAAATGTGTGAATGAGTAATTTTAGAAGAAAAAACAATAATTAAAAACTAAAAACTCAAGTAATATGAAACAAAAATTAAAATCTAGAAATCAAGTATTAAGAAACAGAGAGAGTAGAAATCGAAGAGTCACTATATTTTGTATTCCCGCCTCTTCGTAACCTAAAGGGTTGGGTTAGTTTTCAATGTACGACTAGGTAAAAGATACATGAAAGATGATTTAGAGGCTAATTTAACTATATGTATTGTTCGCCCTCGTTTTCTCCGAATCGTCATCGTCGTAATCGTATTGTTCGCCCTCGTCAAAATTTCTTGTAAGTTGTGATTGATTTATATATGTTGCGAATGAGTTTGATTAATGATAAGACTGAGTTTGATTTCTGGGACGACTGAGTTTGTTTTCCACCGTGGGTGAGTTATATATCATTTTGCGGGCGAGTTTGATATATGTTGTAGCTGAGTTTGATTTTATATAGGCGCTAGGTTATCATGTTATGTATGATTTTTTTTTTTTTTTTGCCATAGGGGTTGATTTTTNGAACACACGATTACCCTCCAAGACTATATGCCGAAGGCGCTTCTAAGCTTGAAAAAAAATCGTTCAACCACAATGTCCATTTGGGAGACATTCCGGAAGTTAAAGAAGCAATAGGTAATGATGTGTGGGCAGAGCTGAAGGCGTTACCTGTTGGAATCATTGCCAATCTAGTTGATAGCCAAATCGTTTGGTCCGCTAAGACAATACATTATCTACTCTGTAGACAGCAACACGTGAACAAGAAGGAGATATGGAGTAACGTTCAAGATCAACCTATCAGGTTTGGTTAAACAATTTTGTTGAGATAACTGGGTTAAACACAAACCCACTGCCAACGGAATTTTTTGAACCTAAACCTGAGGAATGCGAAGCTTTATGGGTGAGTTGAGTGTGCCGCATGGGATGGGACCCAAGTTAGATGGATTGAAGAAAGCAAAGGCAGTTTGTCGGACATGGACAAAAGAAAAGTGCAAATTGTTGGGCCTGCTATTTATGCCAGCCATTGGTATTTTTTCTCTGAGTACTAATTCTAGGATACCTTTTGAAATTGCAAAAATGGTATTCGACGATGAAGCTATGATGACATATCCATGGGGTCGTGCTTCATTTGAAGTTCTTCTTAATTCTATTACGTTGTTGAGTCCATATGGTAACTTATACACCGTCAATTTTCTAGTTCATGTGTTATTGGTTTGGGCGTATGAATCTGTTACTTGCTTCAGAGAGAATTTTGGGAACATGTTACGAAACGATGAGATTCAATTCTTCGTTGGGCTGGAAGTCGTAAGCGTGTTAGTTTTGATTTTGTCATCTCTGATGAGATCAGAAATCATGTCAAGGTAATGTTTCAGACTGAGTTTTTTTATTTATTATGTGGTTGTGTTATATTCAGACATTTTGTATCTCTTGTATTACTGTTGAGTTATCTAGTTGTTATTTTCTTCTTGGCTGAGTTATGAGGTAGATATTTTTTATTTACTTGATGACTGAGTTTTTTTTATTTACTTGATGATTGAGTTCCTTTTGAATTTTTAAGTCTGAGTTATTGATTACTTTGTGAAGGTGCGTGTGAGGAATATGGTTATGAAGGAGTCTTTGGAAGAGTTGTTTCCTCAGTGGCCAGATAAAGCTGATGACCCTGAATTTATGAACTTGATAACAGACCTACACGCAGGCCACTATGTTAGTCGTTTTTTGGTTGTGCAAAGGAATGAGAACAAGAAAATTAGGATGCAGAAAAAAGAAGCTGATGCCGATCTACCAACAAAGAATCAGAAGAAAGATATTCATGTAGGGAAAGAGAAGGAGAACACTGATGGAAACGCCGTTGTAGAGGTGGAAAATGGGGGTGCTTTGTAGGAAGCGGTTATTGGTGTGCGGGAGGTAGCCAGTAAATTTCAGATGTTTCAGAAGAATATTCCTCAATTAACCAGAGAGACAGTCGAGGTGTGTCTGAAAGAACTGGGGGTACGTGAATTTTCCCAAAACAATGATAACATCTCAAAAAACCAACCCCTATCTATAACATATCCTTCGCCGCCGAAAATTCTACAGCAAAAGTCCGTTAATAGTCCAAAAATTGTTAAGACCCCTGAAAAAGGTTTGTTGGAGAAACAGAGTCAGGCCTTGGAGCTTAGTGAGGCAAAAGCTAGAGGTTTTATTATGGCTACACTAAATTCAGAAGATGAAGTTTCCAAGGAAAATGATGTGAAGAAGGATTTGAGGGAGGCGTTTGTTGATCTCGGTGAGAGCGTTGTTTTCATTGGTGTTTCTCCTGATAAGAGACTCTTGACGAGGCGCAACAAGAAGAACATCATTGATCAAAAGACGGACGAGTTAAAGAAGAATCGAAAGAAGAATGCGGCTGAGTTAAAGAAACAGAAAGATGTGATGTTAAAGAACTATAAACCTCATGAGAATGTAATCAAATTTAAGTTGAAGTCGAAAGAGACAACAAATGCCAGTTTGGTTGATCTAGGGATCCAATAAAATCAGGACAAAATGTTGGCGGCATCTGATGACGATAAAGAGGAAAGATTGAGGTTGGCAAGATTAAAACCTCATCGGGAGGAAAGGATTCGCTTATCTCCAAGTGGGTCAAGTATTTCCAAAAATCCTCCGGAGGGGCAAGTTTTTCCTCGCATTGGGCCAAATGGGACGGCGACGTGCATGAGGAAGTATTGTCATCCTTCATCATCAATATATGATCCTCTTTCACCTGTTGAGCCGGAGAAATCAGAGAGACTTAAAAACACCTAAAGAAATTCAAGTATGGACCTTAACACCATCTGTTGATAAATTTGTCATCATTCTCTACATAAGCTGTTTATGTGTTTAATTGTACAGGGGCAAGCCATATATATGTCAAGCTGACGATTAGGATTCGTTCTTCAACATTCTAACCCTTGAAAGACAGTATTGGCAAAAGGGAAAACCTAATTTTGGATGGATGTTCAATAATGTAAGTCTACTTGACGGTAGAGTTAATTAATTAACGACCGAGTTATTTTATTTAGGCGACTGAGTTATTTACTCTTACATGACTGGGGTATGATATTTTACTCTTTTTTGTACAGCATATTTTTTGTATTTTAGAGTCCTCATCCGATAATTCATGCAAGATCCCTCCCCATTTTGATTGCCACGCATTGCGTTTATTGATTGTTGGTTCCAAAAAAATATGAAACTCCTTTACGATATATTCAAGATGGGACCTAAATGCTACAAATTTCATAATATTTATGAAGATGTAGTAAATGGCATGTATCCAACGGAGTTACAGACAAACTTGAAGTGGATACAAGATGTGAATCACTTGTACGGAGTACACAATGTCAGAGGCAATCATTTGGTGGCGTATCACGCTAATCTGCTATGGGATAAGACTTATGTCTATGACCCAATCATGGGAGATGTAACACCTGCATGTGAGAAGAGAGTGGTAGAGGAATTTAAACCGCTAATGCATATGATCCCAGCGATGATGAACGCGTTTGTTCCTTACCATCTACGAAAACCTAAGTGGCGATAGTTTTCGTTCCGAAGGAAGAAAGGCGACAACATTCCGCAGAATAAAAAAATCGGTGATTGTGGGGTGTATTCATTAAAGTTTTCCGAATATCTAGCGCTTGGTGTATTTTCGATGGGATAAAAGATGAAAATATTCAAGGTTTACGGGTGAATATGACAGCAGACCTCTTGGCTGACAGAGAATATAAAAATGTATTGGTGACGAAGGAGAATACTAATCACGGCCAAAGTGAGTGTTAGTCTTTGTCTTCTTGCAAAGTGTCTCTAAGGAATGAGACAACATGTGGAATCAAGGCGAAGGAAGGCAAGATGGTGGATTTTTTATGGAGTTGGATAGATTGATTGGGTAGTTTTATACAATGTATTAGCCTTTGTATTGTTACTTGATGTGTCAGTATTGGAACTGTTTGAATCTATCTATAAAATGCGCATATTTTACTTAAGAACTCTGAAAGAATTGCTAAAATCACATGAAATTGGCTCAGTATAGAATTGAACCTCATTCATCCAAGTAACAAAAATAGGGTTAGCTCATTGCAAAATGGTAACTCAACTATACTCAGACGACAATTTTCAATTGATATCTTACAAAACTACTTAAAACAACAACAAAACCACCCAAATTATTAGTTCAACAACAATGAATCAAAGGATACAACCGATAAAAACAAAACATGACCCTACAAGCAACTCAATACCGAACCATCAGTTTATTGAGACATGTTTAACACATAAATTAAATTTATCTTGGATTTCCTGATTAACATTTGTAAACAATATTATCTTAGTAATCAAGTAAAAGAATTAGACCAACTGTTATTTTGTTTAAATAAATATGGGTAAAAAAGACAAAGTATACCTCTTGGTCGATGAGTTTGAGAATGAATATATTCTTTCGTTCCGATTCGGGTGTCGGTGATATCCTTGAGATACATGATTATGCAGTTGGATATATTTTAGAGAGATAGATAGACTTTTAGTGTGAAAGATACACTATGGGTAAACATTAATTTATAGCCAAAAAATTTTAAGAGGCGGGGATATACGCAAGAATCGTGACTGTTGAATTTTATATTAAAAATATTTGACACTGAAGCGACGGTTCTCACTTTCTCTCTCTATTTATTTCTCTGTTTTCTCTATTAATTTTTTCACAAATTGACAATCTCTCTTTTTTGATTTTCCTCACGAACAGTACGCATGCAATCTCTCTCTTTTGATTTTGATATTGCTCACAAACAATATGCATTCAATCCGATTTCGATTCTACTTACTCGTAGTACAAATATTATATAACCACGAAAAAAACTCAGTCCTTAAGTAAACATAACTCATCCGTACAGGAAAAATAACTAAGTCGTAAAAGTAGAGACGAAAATAACTCAACTCTTTGTAAAGAATAATCAACTTGATGTAACTCATCCATTTCGTATATTTTGAATTTCATAACTCAGACACTCAATAAAAATAACTTAACCATTCATTTATTATAAAAAATAATAATAACCCAGAGGAATGATAAACAATAACTTAGGCGTATAATATCGAATAATTGTTGTAACCAAGGCCAATGATGTCTTACTACGCAACTATGATGGGATAATCCATTTTGGAGGTCAAACCCTATGCTTATTATGTCAGCTATTATTGTAGAGTATTAGGCAATTACGACCGACGATTTTCTCTCTCTCTCTCTCTCTCTCTCTCTCTCTCTCTGTCGCGGCTAATGTGATTTTACGAGGCGTGTAATGATGCTTATTACGTTACCGATGACAAAAAATTGAAACTGATTACTTTACTCAGACATACAAAAAAGAACACCAAACATTTAGTAATATAACTCAGCTTGAATTTCATAACTCATACATACAATAAAACTAACTCAGAAATACATTAACAATAAATTAGCCGTACTAAAATAATTCTAATCCGTCCATCAATGGTAAACTGTAACTCAACCATTTATAAACTATAACCCAGCTGTATTAAACTAGAACTCAGTCGTATCACAAAAACATTCAAATCCATAAATCAGTTTCACATTAAGCACATTCCTTTTTTTCCCACACATTATGCACACTCTTATTACTTTACCGAGGTGAAAAAGTTGAAGAGGTAGGTATACGAAAAATCGTGACTCTTCGATTTTTACGAGGAGTGTAAAGATGCGGGATTACCAAAAATCATGACTCTAATCTATTTATTCTCTGTTTCTCTCTTTATTTGCTCGCAACTTCTCAATATCTCTCTTAATATATCTCAGGTTTTCTCTCTTCTCTTCCTTTTTCTCTCATCTTAGTCTAACGCTTTCGATATTTCTCACAAACAATTCGCATGCAATCTATCTCATTCTATTTTGATTTTGCTCACAAACAGTACACATGCAATCTGCTTCCTTCCTGCTTATCCTATGCAACCACCAAAGGGGCACTAAATCTCCTAGTGTTTATTGTAATATTGGCCGTTTATCCTATGTAGCAACCAAATGAAGAAAAATCCATCATTTAGTAAACATAACTCAGTCATATAGATAACTTATTCGTAACCATAACCCAGTCGTATAGGAAAAAACTAAGTCGTAAAGTAAAGACGAAAACCCAGCTTTCAGTAGTCTGGATATTATTTCCTCATGTTTTATCATTACCTGTTTTTATTTTATTTTTTAACTCACAATCTCTGTTAGAATTGATAATTTCAGTAATTTTTTAAAACTCTTAATCTCTATAAAGACGAAGATAACTCGGTCGTAATATAAACAAAACTATTCGTTATATAAACTTTTTTCGTTTCGGTCTTTTAAAATTCAAGTGGAATGGTTGAGCTGATTTATGTCTACGACTTGGTCTTATTTTCAGACGACTGACTTTTGTTTGATTATGGATGAGTTTAGTTTGCTTATGTCCGAGTTAAAGGTTGAGTTATTTTTACCATGCATGACTAATTGACTACAATAAAAAGTAAATATGAAGATAAAAGTTGTTCCATATGTAAATAACTAAACTACATCAAGTACTTTAATTGCATGATTACTTGTAAGTGTTTTAAAAGTAATTTTGGCACTTTAGTTCAAAAGTAATAGCATTTCATGTAAATGTATACAAAATAAAGGTTTTTCTCAAATAATTCTTCCCAATTAATAGTACAGATGAATTAAAACTAGTTAACTGACATTTTTTAAATAATTCTTTTATATTTTGATAATAAGATCAAATTACCAATTTTTAGACTGCGTGAACTACTTTTATTTTTTCTACAATTTAAAATATGAAAGAGACACTAACATAAATTTTGAAAATTGAATCGAAAAAATGGTGTAAGCTCATATAATTCAAATTTTTTTGCATTGTTTGATTTTTATCGCAAACTATAATTAACATGTTTCAACCAATTGAATTAGTTAAAAGATCACTAAAGAAACATACTAACATAAAATTTTAAACTCATCGAAATAGATGTTTGCTACAAATGTCTATGAAAGTCATGGCATATCCAGAAAATGAAGTGCAACAAAGACAAAACTAGTAGAGTGAAGGGAGTTAAAATTAAATTATCCCTATAATTGGGTAAAATTGTTTGCTAAACTCAAAAATGTTTCACTTATTCATACGAAACATAACACAAAACCACTAAGCAATGATTATCTATTACTACTACTAAGAAAATATCTCTCTCAAGTCTTAACCCATAAATTAATATGATTTTCTTATAAACTTCAACACATCAAAAGCATCACAAGTGAAGAAAATAACGATAAGTAAAATTAACGATTCAATGTCAAAATGCAACAATAATTAACAACAACAACTTGGTATAAAGGAGAGAGTCTTGCAATGGTAAAAAGTTTTTTAAGAAAGGCAAGATCTTCTTTCTTGTCGTAACGAACATGCACCAAGTGTAAAGTTAATTTCTTGAAGATTGTTGAAGCCTCCAAAAAATAACTAACTTGTTTCATCCCTTTTGTGCCAATGATTGGACTTTTAATCTCAACATACTCGAGAGATGTTAAGAGACACTTAGGCATGGATACAATTTCAACATCATCATCATCATCAGTCAGAAAATCATAAATTTTTTGACAAACAAAACCAAATGGACAAAATAAGTGCAACATAGTTTTCAGACTCCTAAGGAGATAAAGTTGATAGTTTTAACTAAAAAAATCTAACCACAACAAGAGATTTCAGATTCGGACAACTCTCAAGAAAAGTTGACAACTTCTTGAAGCCGCGATAGCGAAAGAAAGAAAGGTTATGAAATAAAGGTATTTAATGACCACATTTTAAATAATCAAAGATGTCCCGCAAAGAAAGTTTCATAAGTTTCTCAAAAGAATCCAAAAAAATAAAAACTTAAAGAGTCAATTCAAAAAAATATTACCTCAGTTGTATCCGTATGGCTGAACAATTTTTTGACACATGAGATCTCAAGAAGAAGATCACGAATCNTGTGATCACTTGGATCATTATCAAATAAAATGTTAAGATCTGCCACAACAAGTGATTCTAATATTTTTAATCCGAAACTTCCGTTTCTACTAGGGCAGAGGCGAAGGTACTCAAGCTTAGGAGCATCAATTTCAACCTTTAGCCCCCCC
>OVBE01009715.1:0-15760 GCA_900406425.1 Iberis pinnata
TATATATATAATTTTTAAAGTATTTTTTTTGGGTCAACATTAAAATAGTCTTTTTGTGATGTACATAAAATCAACAATGTTAGATCTGTATTTAATTTAGAGAGATTTTGAAAACTACCATATTCATACATTAATTTTCGAAAACTACTCTATTTTTATTATCTTTTGAAAGCTAACTCTTATTAATTATAGACATAATAATCAATAAAAAAGAAACTCTCAATTTTGTTAACTTCATGAGGAAACCTTAGATCGAGTGATGAAGAAGAAGAATACCAAGTAGAGGAGATGGAAATGACTCAGAACAACAAAGCTCAATAACATCAAGATCCATCTCAAATACGATACGAACCTTAAAATCATAGAAATTATCGATCAAAAATTTACCAAGTATGTTGTGTCGAGGAGATACGTCATATACTAAGGTAGATCCATTCTAGATCAAGTGGTTACAAAGAAGAAGATCAAGTACAAGAGATGGAGTCGACTTAGAGCAAACAAAATTCCATCTTGGGTTGCACTCTGCTATGAGCAATAAACATTCTCGTGTTTAAAATTTTCAATAAACATTGCAAGAAACATTGATTATGGTTGTCTTGTAATGGGAGAGTGAAAATGAAAATTTAGAGAAAGTATGACAAAAAAAAAGAATTTGAATCGATAAAATATTAAACACATGTCCTTCTCATGACATATCTAAATTCTAGAGAAAGCGAAAATATTTCATATATGTGTGTTCATCTTATATCTGAATTAATTTTTGTTTCATAGTTTAGTGATAATAATTTGGGTTCGTTACTAATTCATATCTTGTTGTATAAATATATTATGAGGCTAGTTTAATAATTTGATTAGGAAAAAGTATAGTTTTCAAAGAATAATAGAAGTAGTTTACTTTTCAAAAATAAAGTATTTAGATGTATTTTTACAAAATTCTTCTTTAATAATCTTAAAGTGCAACTTCATTTATGTATTTAGATGCTGGATACAAACGCTCAAATGTTATTCGTTTGGTCACTTTAGAATCAGTAACCAGATGCAAGATTTGGATGTCAAGTTTTTAAATCTATAGAAATAGATATTTAAAATGCTGAAATAATGTGAGATTGGATTCAGTATATCAACATCTTAAATGTGTAAAAGAAAAAAAAAATGGAAAAAACGCGTTTTCGTGCAAAAATCAGAAACGCATTGTCCCATAAAAAATGTGGAATCGTGTTTTACCGAAAAAAACACGGAAATACGTTTTTAGCATAGAAAAAGATTTCCTCATTATTGACGGGAAAACATAATTTCTTATCT
Source organism: Iberis pinnata (assembly GCA_900406425.1). Classification (NCBI taxonomy): domain Eukaryota; kingdom Viridiplantae; phylum Streptophyta; class Magnoliopsida; order Brassicales; family Brassicaceae; genus Iberis; species Iberis pinnata. Next base: position 1,303 of record OVBE01009715.1, read on the forward strand.
TAACCAAAAAATTAATTTGTTGTTTAAAAAAAAAATGTATCAGGTATTTTTACGAATTCAAAAACGGACAAAATTGCATCCATATACAGTATCTAAATTTCATATTTAGATATGGGAACAAAAAACGTTTAGATGCATCATCCAAATGCTGCATCTAAATGCTACTTCGAAATGTATAAGGTCTTAAATATTTTTAAAACTTTTTTTCCATATGAGGAGTACAATACCTCATAATCAAACTATTAAAATAAAAAAGGCTTAAGTTTAGAAAGCCTTAGGAGTACAATACCTCATAATCACTCTTCTGCTTACACTCATCATTCAACATATTCTAATCGATTTATTTTTCAATCTATGGACACTCAAAGACATGTAAATATTCCTCTACATCTAAAAGGTATGAACTACTTGCTTTGGTAAAGAACAATGAAGATAGCCCTAGGAGGCAAAGGTCTTTGGAATCATACTCAAGAAAATGCTCTAACTAAGAAGACGATCAAAGATGGTGATAACGAAGACACCTCAGCCGATGAAGATGAGTGGCTCCAAGATGACCAAATGGTCCTTGGAATCTTACAAAGTTCACTAGATCCAACAATATTGGAGCCATACTCATATTGTGAGTCCGCAAAGGACCTATGGACCACTCTTTACAAGGTTTATGGAAACTTATCTAACTAGAGCAGAGTCTTTGAAGTCAAGAAATCTATAAATGAGCTCAACCAATAAGACACATATTTTACAAAACATTTTGGTAAATTAAGAGCTTTGTGGGCTGAGTTAGAAATGCTTAGAACTATGAGTACAAATCAAGATATCCTCAATGAAAAGAGAGAACAAGATAATATATTCGGCCTCCTTCTTACTCTCAGTCCTACTTACAAGGACCTAATCAAACATATTATAAGGAGTGACAAACTACAACCCCCTTTTAAGAAGTGTGCTCCCAAATACAAAAGGAACAAGGATCCCTAGGGCTTTTTGGTGGGAAGAAGGATCTCATTATGGAAATCAAGGCTCCTACAAAGGAGATGTTAGTAAGAGTATGTTTTGTGATCATTGTAAATGGAATGGTCACATTAAGGAGAAGTGTTGGGTCCTTCACCCTCATTTATGACCACCTAGAAACAACAACGATCCTAGAAAAAGATTTAATGGATCAAGGGCACACTATGCTCAAGACCAAAAAGAAAAGGAGTCCGAAAGCTCAAATGGGGAGAATCAAAATACGAATGGACCAAACCAAGCCCAAGAAGACAAGTCTGTTGCCTTGGTTTTCTACAATCACCAAGCCACTCATTTAGTCTCAAACGATTTCGTAAGGAAAAGTGACTTGGATGCTTTAGTCAAAGCTCTCAAGGAGGCCTCCATGTCTAGTAATTTGCTGAATAGTTTCAATGGTGGATCATTGCTTGCTAAAAACATAACTAGACCCATGATATTAGATTCTGGGGCTTCCCATCACATGATTAGTAACCCGAATTTAATTAGTGGTCTAGAACCAGCTTTTGGTCATGTTATAATTGAAAATGGGGACAAGGTTCCCATAAATGGTATTGGTAGACTCAAGCTTTTTGATAAAGAATCAAAAGCTTTCTTTATGCCCACATTTACTCAAAATATAGTATATATTAAAAGGATTACTACTTATTTAAATTGCAATGTTATTTTTGGACCTAATGCGATTTCATTTCAGGATATTTAGTCAAGCAAGATGTTTGGTACCGGAGAAACCAAAGATGAGCTTTATATTCTTTGAGAAAAAAAGCTTAATTCTCCTTTATCTTCTGTTTTTTTCATCATCTTTTTATACTACTAATAACGTTTTATGGCATGCTAGATTAGGACACCCTCATGTTAGGGCTTTAAGATTGTTGTTACCTAGTATTTATATGAATTAGTATGATTGTGAAACTTGTTTACTCGGTAAACATTGTAGATATGTGTTTACTAAGTCTACAACCATGTATGAAAAATGCTTTAATATAATTCACTATGATGTTTGGAACTCTTTTTGCGAATCTAGAGAGCACCATAAATAATTTTTAACTTTTATTGATGAAAAATCCAATCACACTTGGCTAACGCTTTTGCAATCCAAAGATAGAGTTTTAGAAGCTTTTCAACATTTTAAAGTATACATCTCTAACCATTTTAATGACTCTATTAAAATTCTTAGATCTGACAATGGAGGAGTGTATATAAGCCACGTTTTTAAAAACAACTTAGCTAAACATGGGATTCTTCATCAAACAATTTTCCCCTACACCCCTCAAAAAAACGGAGTGGCCGTAAGAAAGAATAAACATCTCATGGAGGTTACAAGATATATGATATTCCATACAAATGTGCCAAAGAAGTTTTGGGGTGATGTCGTAGTCACCGCGTGCTACTTGATTAATAGGACTCCAACTAAAGTCCTCAATGACATATCACCTTATGAGGTATTAAAAAAACCTCCTCTAATTAATCACTTACGAGTTTTTGGTTGTGTTTGTTTTGCATTAGTACCCGATGATCAAAGGAACAAACTAGAAGCTAGAAGCACCAAGGCAATGTTCATTGGCTATTCAATCACCTAAAAGGGGTACAAATGTTATATACCCGAGATGAGGAAGATCATAATCACTAGAGATGTGAAATTTATAGAGAATAATGGATATTATGAAAAGAGGAATTGGGATACACTTTAGGATCTATCCACTTCGCCGTCGGATAGGGCCATGAATCTCAAGATGTTACTTGAGACACTCGGATTGAATATTCTTCCTACGACTTCAACGGAAGATTCTCAAAATCCTCGAGAGAATAAAGAAGCTCAAAATGGTGAAACTAATACTCAAGAAATTTATCTTCACCACCTTGATCATGAGGGGGGAAAACCAACATCTAAGTCATCCGAATTTAGTACAAGAAAAAGATCATCATCCGGATCTAGCACAAGAAGTAGGCCAAGAACATCCGAATAAAAATAACCATGAACAAGGTGATGAAGCTCAAGCACCAATAAATAGTCATGACCAAGGTGATGAAGCTCAAACACCAATCTCACCTCTGGTTCTAAGAAAAAGCTCTAGAGTGAGGAAACCACCTTCAAGATACTTCCACAACAAGGCAGTGTCTCATCCAATACAAAGGGTTTGCTCTCTAACTAAATTTCCTCTTACTCAACAAGTCTTCATTGGAAAATTAGACCAATAACATGTTCCAAGATGATATGGTGAAGCAATGGAGAAGAAAGAATGGAAGGAGGATCAAAGAGGATCTCCCAAAGGGAAAGAAAGCTGTGAGCTACAAGTGGGTTTTTACCATCAAGTACAAAAGCAATAGAGACACTAAAAGCAAGGCTGGTAGCTAGAGGATTCACGCAAACTTATGGAGAAGACTACTTGGATACGTTTGCACCCTTAGCTAAACTTCACACGGTAAGGGTTATTCTTTCTTTGAATACTAACCTTGATTGGGGATTATGGCAGATGGATGTCAAAAATCCCTTCTTGCAAGGAGAGTTGGAAGAGGACGTCTAGATGTACCCACCTCCCGGTTTAGAAAGAATCTCTCAAGGAAAGGTTCTCAAATTAAAGAAGGCTATATATGGACTGAAACAATCTTCAAGGGCTTGGTATCACACACTAAGCTCAACGTTGAAGAAAAGAGGATTTGTAAAATCACAAAGTGATCACAGTTTATTCACACTCCAAAGTCGCTTAGGTATAATGGTCATTCTCATCTACGTGGATGATATCATCATCTATGGGAATGACAAAGTAGGCATACAATCTACTAAAGACTTTCTTAAATCAGCCTTTGACATTAAAGATTTGGGAGAGCTTAAATATTTCCTCCGTATATAAGTGTGTAGGTCTAAGGGAGGATTGTTTTCATGCCAAAGGAAATATACATTGGATTTTCTAAGTGAAATAGGGAAGCTAGATTCCAAACCTGCCAAGAGTCCTCTTGAAGATGGCTATAAAGTCATTAGAGAGGGGGAGCTTGAAGACGAGGCATATGAAGATCAACATGAATATAGGCGTTTGGTAGGAAAGATAATCTATCTAACCATAACTCGAACTGATATTTGTTTTGCAGTTAATCAGATAAGTCAACATATGCAACCTATGCAAAGACATTGGAAGATGGTGGAAAGGATTCTTCGATACCTCAAAAGAGCTTCGGGATAAGGAATATGGATGAGATGCAACAAAAGCACAAAGATTATGGGATATTGCGATGCAAATTGGGAAAGTGATAGGATGGATAGGAAGCCAAAAACCGGCTGTTGCACCTTTATAGGAGGAAACCTTGTGATTTGAAAAAGCAAGAAGAAAAGTATAGTTTCATGCTCAAGTGCGAAAGCTGAATATAGAGCCACGAGGAAGCTTACAAACGAGCTAACATGATTAAAAGGATTGTTAAAGGACTTGGACACTGAAACTAAAAGACCTATCGCCATGCACTATGACAATCAGGCGGCAATACACATCGCCTCCAACAACATATTCCATGAAATAACCAAACATATCGAGATAGACTGTCACAAAATCAGACAGATGGTTGAGCAAGGAGTGGTCTTACCATGTTATACAAAGAGCTCATATCAACTAGCAGACATTTTCACTAAGGCATCAAGCCTGAAGATATGTGAGTCCATCCACCCTAAGCTTGGATTCATTAACTTCATCAAGGAATATAACCTCTAACCATGAGTCATATACTCTTTTTCCCTTAATATGTTTTTATCCCATATGGTTTTTCATACTAAGGTTTTTAATGAGGTAGGGTTCATGGTTCCAAGCTTAGACATGTACCAAGTCTAATCTTGAGGGGGAATATTAAAATAGAAAAGCTTAAGTTCAGAAAGCTTTAGGAAAATATGCATCAGACCAAGACACAGTGAGGTGAGTCACCACGATGAGGTAAATCACCAAGTCAAGATACGGTGAGGTGAATCACCCAGTCAAGATTCGGCGAGGTAATCACCGCAGTGAGGTGAATCACCTAGTCAAGTCATGGTGAGGCAATTTACCATGACATGCGTCTTGACTAAAAAGGAGCCGTTAGAGTCTGCGCACAGTCTTTTTATTGTATGAAACATTAATAACTTGTACTTAACATAGTCTAGAGTATTTTTCTTTTTTAAAATTTTTTTATTGTATCTTTATTTAAGTATCTCATGTAAGTTGAAAATAAATATTTTTTTTTTTAAGTTGAAAATAAATTTATGAGAATAATTTCTTCTCATCTCCATTCTCTCTTTACTCTCGCTTACTCTCTCTTGTTCTTCTCATCTCCATTCTTTCTCTACTCTCGCTTACTCTCTCTTGTTCTTCAACATTTTCTTAATTTTTATTCTATAATTCTAACACAAACAAAAGGTTCAGAAGATTACAACATAAGATTACAACAAAAGAAGATAACATGAAGAAACTTAAACCAAATAGAGTCCAAAATGCAGACTACAACAAAGAACAAATAAAGGCTCTAAAACTTCTTTCTACATTTGTTATCATTATTTGTTATACTTTTTAAATTTGTGTAGATATTTAAATTTAGTGTAGGTAGAATTAGTGTTATAAGTAAAAAATGATAAAATTGATATACTTTTTAAATTTGTGTTAAAAATTTAAATTTTAAATAAATAACATGAAACAAAGTGAATATAGAGCAACTTTTAGTGAGGTGTAATGCGTTTTTTTAACTACATTAATTTCTGAACCGTAACGGATCAATCTAATAACTCAAATTTTATTTTTAAAAAATTTGCAATCGCATGCAAATGATTATATATGATTTTTAGTCTAATAAAAAAAATCAGAAATGATAACAACGACATTTTCTCTCATACACATTTAATTACTTAATCGATTAACATTTTTGATAAACGTGACACAACCCAGTGAATCAGAACTTTTAAGGTATTGCTTTGTAATAATTTGATTTTAAGCAGTCGATGATAAATGTCATGGGTCGGTTGAATGAAAAAATATAGTTGATAGAGAAACAATGATTATTACGTATTTATTGAATATTGACCGTGAGCATGACAGCTTTCTAACCTCAATTATCTATATCTTATCAAACAATTTATTTATAAAAAAAACATTCCATCCGGTTGCAAAGGAGTCGCTTCTTTCTTCTACATGTAAAATCGGTCCTTAGTCTTTGCTTCTGTTGGCTGTTTTTTAGGCTTTTTCCGATGATCAATCTCATCTTTGCTATTTCCAGTTATGGTTAAGGTTCTAGTCTTTGTTACTCGGTTTCTTTAGTTTGCGATTGTAAGATATGGGCCATCGCCCAGGCCCAAGCGACCAAGCCTGTTAAAGAACCCCAATATCAGAGGTCCATCTAGGAAAATAGACGAAGCAAGAAGAGGCGCCCGCGAAAAAGTACACCTAATCCCCTTAGCCCGGCGAACAGTAACCTACAGACTGACTCGACGGATGAACAGGGCGCCTAGCTAACTGTCCCGCATAGCCCAATGATGGAAGAAGGAGTATTATAAATAGAAAGAGAGCTTCAGCGGAGAAGAGGTTGACTTTTATCAAGATAGAGAGCCTTAGAGAGATAATTTGACGACCTGAACTTCTTTGTAATCTATCTAAGTGCATCGGGATTGTCGACACGCTTCATTTCTTTGTCCTTTATAATCTTCCTTATCAATTTCGAACTCAAATCTAGGGGGACCGACGACCCTAGATTCAACAATTGGCGACTCCACTGGGGACCATTTGATAAGGAAATACATCTAACTCGACGACGCACCAAAAGCATGGCGAACACAGTCAATACAGACGAATACGTTCATGTCGAAGATGTGACGCACATAGATGGTCAGAACACCGAGGCTGACAACTACCGGACACCGACCGGACCACTGAACATGATCCAAGGAGTGCCCACGCAAGAAGAAACAAATCAAACGCTTATGCGTTGACTGGAGGAGCATGAGAACGAATCCCGACAGTTGAGGAGAAAATTCGAAGCGGTAATGATGAAAAGCCTGCGAAGAGCCAAACTAGAGGACCTGAACCGAAACCTTTTTGGCTCGACTGACGCCTGGACACCAACCACGGGAACCCAACAAGGTCATGGATCGGACCACCGCGAAGATACCTCCACACCACAATCTCACAAGCCTGAATGATGAGATAAGGGCACTGAAAGCCCAGCTGGGGGAGATGAGCTCACTAGTTCATATAGCCACCAGCTCGGCCCTAGAGATCAAACGAGTCATTGATGAACTCCGTTCATTAAAAAAAATAAGGAAGACTAAAATCAAGCACACCGCAAAGATCAAATTCCCGATGTTCGAAGGGAACACCAACCCAACTCATTATATGACCGCCTTTACAATCACAATGGGGCGCGCCTCGTTCACCAACGAAGAGAGGGACACCAGACTCTACCAGCTATTTTTTGGAAAATCTAGGAGGGGCCGCGCTCTCCTGGTTCTCCCACCTGGAAGCCAGATCCATCGACAACTTCCAGCAGCTATCGATGGCCTTCGTCAAGCATTGCTCCATGTTCATAGAGAAGAAGACGTCAACCGCCGATATATGGTCATTAATTCAGGGGCCCCGAGAATCCCTCAGAACGTTCATAGAGCGGTACAAGGAGGTAGTTTCAAGGGTAGCCATCTCCGATGAAGCCGCCATCACCGCACTCAGAAACGCCCTATGGTACGAATCAAGGTTCCGCGAAGAATTGTTACTGAACCAGCCACAGACCTTGGAAGATGCTTTACACAAAGCCAACCGTTTTATCGAGATGGAAGAAGTAAAGGCTGCGATGGCTCACATGCACATCAAAGCCTACATCAGAAAAGAAAAGGAAGAGCAGGTCAAGCCTCGTCAATTCTACGAAGGTCAATCGAAACAGGGAAAAGGAAAGTGACATGCCAATTACCTTGTCAAAGAATGCAAACCACAAGCAAATCAGAGGCGAGACGAGGATAGAAATGCTTACTGCAAATTCCATAATTGGCAAGGAAACAGCACGGTTGACTGCCGACATTTGAAGGACACATTGCTTAAGAAATACCAAGAGAATCGAGAGTGTGACAGGCAGAAGACGACCAATTCAATATTCGTTGCGGAACTACAGAGAACGTTCACAAGATTGCCCTCCAAACCAAAACCATGACGCGAGGGGAAGGAAAACGTTTTCCAATGTTTGAAGATGCTCCCATGTATGGATCGAGCTGAGATTTTGACTCAAGATGGCCACGTGAGTTAGCTTTCATATGAAAGTGATTTTAGGTCAATCCATTGGTGCAATCAAAAGTTATGGCGATTTTACTGAAGACTGGTCAAGCTGTTTCATAGAAGAAACATGTGCAGCACGTGTGGAAGTAGATCGATCGATCCCTGTGGAGATCGATCGATCTAGAAGCTCCTCATAATTACGGAAATTTGGATCGATCGATCCTACCTTAGATCGATAGATCGTTGAAGAAGAAGAAGAAGAACGTCGGATCGATCGATCCACACCTAGATCGATCGATCCCTATGCTCGAGTAAACTTGAAGATTTCCAAAAAGAAGTTTTCGTCCTCTGATAGTAGGATTTTTGGTCCTAAAGGGTATAAATTCTACATCATTGTAGTATAGATGGGTTATCAATCCAATCAGGTGTGTTCTAACAATCTGAAATACAATGGATGCTTCAAAGTCAAGCTAAGAAGTAAAAAGGGGGTTTTACTAACAGGTCCTAAGTGTAGTGATAATGCTGGAAGTAAAGTGCAGTAACAGAAAAAAGAAACATAGAAGACTAAGATGCAAAAACAGAGTAAAAGCAGAGAGAGTGAAAGATGTAAACAAATGTGAAGCAGTTCCTGAGGACTAAGGATAATCAACCAGAGATCCGTTCCAATCTACCTAAGCACCTAACATACCTCAAAAAATCATGTAAGCTATCCTTAGATGATAGATTCATATGCAACCAAGTCCAATCCCTTGATAAATGGAATCAAGCAAAGCAATCACCAGACCTAAGCAGGCATGAAGAATCAACCTACCAAAGCCAAAAAGCCTCCTATAACTCTAACCTCTTAGGCTGAGATGAATATCCTAAGAATCTAAGCGTCAGGTAAGGGTTAGCTAATCTATGAAATCACCTAGTTTTGGACATCTTCAATGAATCACGGTCAAGTGTTGAAGAGCCTAAAGGCGGGTTTTCAACAGGCCAGGAAGAAATACAATCACCATTACGTGCATGTGAAACAGAAGGGATTTATATCAAACAAGCTTAAGTGCTAAGGTAAGATCAGGACATCACCTTTAGTCTACCCCATCCTCAAGAACTTCAGGAACTACTCACTACTCACGGAAGTAAAAACAGAGAAAACAGAAATCATAACTTCAAAGCTAAACATGCAGATCTAAGGTTAAACAAATGAAGAACAACAAGAACAGTAAGAACACAAACCCAGAAACTAAGAACATCAATGAAATAGTAAAAAAAGAGACAAAGAACAAACTAAAACAGGAGATTAAAAGCTTAAAATGTAAATCAGTATGCACCAGATAAGCAATAACCTAAAGCTAAGCAAGAAAGTAAAAGAAAAATAGTAGATTAACTTGAAACTTAAAAGAAATCTGGTTTTTACACCAAGAACATGAAGAACAACAAAGAGAAAGAAAACCTAGGACAAAACCTAAAAAGGAAAGAAAAACAAGACATGTGCAAAAGGAGGCGAGTTAGGGCTTTTATAGTGTTAAGAGGAAAACCCTAAATAAACTAAAGACAAAAGCTAATGATTGGCTCAGATCTTGGGTCAAGTCCACTTCGGAATTGAGTTGGTCGGGTCGGAGCGTGTTTGACTTCGAGTTGGTAAGTGCGTGATTGATCTGAGCTGGGGACGCTTGAACGGGATCGATCCAGAAGTTGAGCTTGAGATCAATCCAGCTTGTTTGTTCCTTGAACGAGATCAATCTGTTGTTGTGCTGGGATCGATCCAAATATGTGCTTGGATCGATCCAGGAGTAAGCTGCAGGATCGATCCAGGAGTAAGCTGCAGGATCAATCCAGGAGTAAGCTGCAGGATCGATCCAGAAGTATGCCGGGATCGATCCAGATATGTGATGGGATCAATCCAGATAGGTGATGAGGGATCGATCCAGGATCGATGCAGGAGAGAGCTGAGATCGATCCAGGTAAGTGCGACGATCGATCCAGATTAGTGCTAGTCCATTCCATGCTAAGTGCTGCTCCATTCCAGGTTGACTGCTGCTTTTATGAATTCTCACCAAACCTTCCTGAAAGCTCCCCAAAGTTCTGAAAAATCTCTGAAATGCGTGAATATGTGAATTCTAATGCAAAAGTCCTAAAAACCATAAACTTACGAAAAGTAACTATAAATGAGATGTATGCACGCCTAAAGACCTCAGAATTGATGCTAAATGATATGTAAAAACCATGAAAATTCAGAGTCATCATCCTCAAGACCTATCATTGGTTTTTCTTATTGGGTTTTAATTTATTTTCTTTTATTTGGTACTATATAAGCTTATAGCTTAGGGTTTTTAGAGACATCATCATAACGACACAAGATACAATTCATTACTTTATTTTGAGTGCTTTTCTGAGAGAGACGAATCCCGACACCTATATTTGGAGAAGAATTATGAACTCTCTTATTTTATTGAATTTGGTTTTTGAATATGTCTTCTTTATCTGTTATTGTTTATTTCTTAGCTATGTCTGAGTAGTCTCTTTGTTAGGTTTTAGGGATTTCCCAGGGAAAACATGTTTTGATAGTTAGGGTTTGACGTTAATGGATTCAATTTGTTAGGTTCTCAGTCTAGATTTGTTATCACTGCTTGAATTAGCCTGATCACTTAGTTCATGATTTTAGGTTAATAAATACAAAGGGATTTGGTTTATTTAATCTGACCTAGCTAGTCTAGATGAATAAGTGTCTCTACTTTCGGGAGAATTGTCTTTGATGCTTATGAACATATCGAATCTATAATCTCTGCATGATTTAATTGCCTAAATTTAGAGATCTAAGATTTTGGGAGAAGGTTAGTCTTTATTTCATAGCAATTCTATCGTAGGGATCTAATATTTCGGGAGGAGATTAGTCTATCGTCGTCTTTTGAGTTGAGAACTATTTTCATTTGTTAAATCCTACTTGTCAACTTGAAGTTCAAACCTGAATACCTGTGGAATTTTCCTATTGCCTAGCGTTTTAGTTTATTCATTTACCTTCGTTTTTAATTATCTCGTTTATTATCAATCTTTCGAAAATTTATTTCTCTTTTATTTATGTCTTAGCTAGAATCAACTTTAGAACTAAGAGTCGCACTGTCTGGTCCTTGTGAGATTCGACCATTTACTATACTATAGTGATATATTCTCTGTAGTGTAGTTTTAGGAATTAAAACCTGAACCTATCAGATTTTTGGCGCTGTTGTCGGGGACCAATTGTGTCTTTTAAATTTTACTTAGAGTATAGTCTAGGATTTTTATTCTTTTAGTACTAATCTCGTTCTTTCTTCTTGTTTTTGTTTTGTAGGTGCATGACCAGACGATCTGACAAATCATCTGAATTTCTCAACCTCACTAACGAAGAACTCGCATGACTACAACATTCAAACCGGAAATATCGAAGAGGCGCTAGTTCATCCACAACAATGGCTGACAACGTTATTCAAAATCCGATCATTCTCGTAGTTCAAAATGTCCCAAACCCTCCTGGATTGGAACAAATACAGCAGTTGGCGCTCAACCAACAAGGAGGAAACGACAATCAAGTGCCACCGAGACCTCAAAAAGGAAACAACAACCAAGGAGCTGGAAACGCCAATTAAGGCAGTGGTAATGGTGGTAATGGTGAACAAAATCCGCCACAATTAATTCAAAACCGCTTACCTCTCCAAAACAGGGTACTAGTTGGCGATTTCAACAACCCTGAAGCTTTCCTAGTCAATAGGAATGCTCGCCAGCCTCAAAGACAGTACTACCAGTTCCCGTTTCAGTTCATCCAGTTGCGAAGGCAAAACCAGTTTCATGGTTTTTCTACTGAGCATCCTATGGACCACATCGACAATTTTGAAGACATATGCATCACACTCAGCTCAATCGAGTCTCTAAAGACTTCATGCATTGTAAGCTCTTCAATCACTCTCTTGCTGATAGAGCTCTCGGATGGCTTAAGTTGTTGCCCTCTAACTCCATAGAGACTTAGGATGAGTGTAAAGCCAAGTTTTTGAATCACTTCTACACCTCCACCCGAACTAATAATCTGAGAAGCAAGATTTCTCAGTTTCAGCAAGGTCTGGTTGAATCCTTTTATGAAGCATGGGACAAGTTTAAAGAGTACCTTCGGGATTGTCCCCATCATGGATTTTCAGAGTTGAACCTCCTCAACACTTTTTATAGAGGCATCGATCAGAAATATCAGTTCTCTCTTGACACAGGCATCAACGACGATTTCATGACTAAAATCATGAATGACGCCTATAAGCTAATTGACAACCTTGATGCTAGCAACAACAACAATTTTCCTGACTATGATCGAAGAGTACGATGATCTAGTTCAGATTCTTCTGAACTTGCAGAGGTAAAAGAGCTTCTTGCTCAGTTTCCTCAAGAAACATAATGAGAAGCATGTCAATTTTGTTGAGGATATAGAGAAGGTTGAGGCTGATTGCTTTGCTATCAATGAACCTGAGAACATAGAAGAGGTGAGCTATATCAATATCCAAGGCCAAAGAGTCTACAATCAAGGCTACAATCCAGGTTACAACAAAGGTAATCTTTCTTGGAGGAGTACAAATGTTGCAAATCCTCAAGATCAATCACATCCTCCCCAACAAAACAACTCTGTACGGAAGTCTGGACAATCATTTGGCCAGAAATCAGGCGGTTTTCAACAGGCCTCCTAGCCTGGTTTTCAACAAGCAGGTCAACCTCAGGTTCAGAAAGAAAAAAGATGGAGTTAATGCTGAAGCATACCTTGGAAAGTCAACAAAAATCTGAGAAGAACCTGAATGTGAAGTTGGATAACATGTATAATGACTTGAACAACAAGTTCGAGTCGTTATCTACTCATGTGAAGAAGCTGGATATACAAGTATCTCAAACTTCAGAAGCAGTTAAGAGAAAAGCTTGTGTTTTACTTGGAAAGGTTGAAGACAATCCTAAGGGATATTGCAAGGCCATAAACTTGAATTCTGGTGAAAAAAGATGAGTTTGAAAAATCTGCAGATTTTCGATGTTTCAGAAATGATTAAAGGTAGAGATCGATCGATCGATCCAAAAATACGTAAGTTTCTAGAGACTTTAGATCGATCGATCCCATTTGGATCAATCAATCCATCTGACGCATAAGCTCCCGGCAAAAGAGATCGATCGATCCAACCATGATCGATTTCCGAAGAATAAAGAGATTGATCGATCTACCCATGGATTGATCGATCCCCCTCTGCAGCCTGTATCACTTTGAAAACAACTTGCATAAGTCCATGTCCGAATAAACCTCAGACTCATAATGAAGGTTAAAGGAATTCATAATTCCAGTTAAGGTTAAAGGAGTTCTCTTCAAGGAATCACTTTGTGACATTGGTGCTAATGTCAGCGTCATGTCTAGAATGGTCGCTGAGAAGCTAGGACTAAAATGTATCAGACCATTAAGGGTGTATTTTGCATTAGGTAACAACTTTGTTGTATCTTCGTGTGGTTTTGTGTCTGATGTGATGGTACAAGTTGGGGATTGCATAGTTCCTGTCGATCTCCATGTCTTTGACACAAATGGAAATTCAGAACGGTCACTAGTTCTGGGAAGACCTTTCTTAGCATCTGTAGGAGCTGTGATGCATATGCCCAAGGCGGCGCAGACTTCTCCAGCCGAATCTGAAGATTCTGATGTCAAAGTCTTGCACAAAGAATCTCAAGTTCCAATCAAGGGTTCAATCCCAAGAGTCAAGAAAATGAGTAAGATAAACTTGAAGAAGATCAATGAAAATACCGAGCTGGGTTTGACTAATCAGGGAAAGGTTAAAGGTGCTCCAGAACCATCTTCAGAGGACAAAAACAATGGTGAAGGGAATTTGAAAGAGGTCAAAAAGAACACTCATATGACTTTGATTCCTAAGTCATTCAGTAAAGAAGGGGTCGAGTATAGGGTAAAGAGAAAAGGTTTTCCAAAACCTTTCTCTAAGGTTAAAATTCCCTTTTCTCAAGACCTTAAGGACAAGGGAACGGATTTTAAAAAGACATCGATGAGTAAAGTGCTGAAGTTGCAGATCTCGGAAGTGGATGGTTGCTCTATTGCCTCTATTGGTGATGATTCATATTAATCATGAAAGGTAAGTTCGTCTAGCTATTGACGTTAAATAAAGCGCTGAGTGGGAGACAACCCATTGATTTGAATTTTTTGTTTTCTTTATTGTTTTTGATTTGAGTCAGTCCTATTTAGTTTACTAACCTATTAATTTTTAGTTGTGAGTTTAAGA
>OVBE01009716.1:0-15760 GCA_900406425.1 Iberis pinnata
GATTGACTTAGCCGCTTCTGAGTCTTTTATTTTTCTTGGTTATCTTATTTCAATACACCTCAGGGAATTCACATGGAATTCATTGGATTGCTTGGCAGAAACTATGCTTACCAAAGAAATTAGAGGGCCTTGGTTTTCGATCCCTCCAAGTGTTTAACAAAGCATTGTTAGCAAAACAGTTATGAAGACTGTACTCTTTTCCGAGTTCACTTTTTCCCGTGTCTTTAAAGGGTGATACTACATGAATTCCGCACATTTCCGGGTAAATATCTCTACTCGACCATCTTATGGATGGCGTAGTATTTGAGATTATAACTCCTTGATTTCACATCGTCTAAGAAGAGTTATCAGATCTGGACATGATATGAGGGTTTGGCAAGACCTTTGGTTACCGACTGAGACGCCACGGGCGGCTCTCAATCTTATTATTGATATTGATATGTTTATGAGAGTATCTAATATGATGTTAGCACATACTTCTAATTGGAATATACCTCTAATTAACCAATTAATTAGTAAAACAGACATCCCAGCCATCTTATCGATCTAACCTTCTTCTTTTCTATCAGATCGTTTCTGCTGGCATTATACGAAATCTGGTAACTATACGGTGAAATCAGGGTACGATATAGGTTTAACTAAACTGATCGATCAAATGAATGGTTGGTCAGAGTTACCATTACCACTTCAGGAGGCAGTTTGGGCTCTATCAACCTCTTATAAACTCAAACATTATCTTTGGCAAGTTCTCTCGGGTGCGATAGCAGTTAACGTAAAACTTCTCAAACGTAAATTGAGATTAGATGACTTATATGAATGTTGCGGGGACATTTCGGAAACGATTAACCATGCTCTTTTCACTTGCCCACTTGCTTTGCAATGTTGGGTTTTTTCACCTATTCCCAACATCGATCGGGGTTTTCCCGACGGAGAATCTATTTCAGAGTATGCACTATATATTATCTGGTGCGGCAAGGATCTCCCTTGTAAAAGAAGCCTTTCAACCTTTTCCATGGATTATATGGTATATCTTGAAAGCGAGAAATGCATGGTGTTTTTAAAACACTAAGTGGGAACCTCCAGATAGTGTAGAGCTTGCTACAAAAGAAGCACAAGAATGGCTTAACGCCAACTTAGTCACTGATTCATATGGAGTGCTTAGACATTCGGAAAAATTGGTTTCAACACTCGACCCCCTCTTTTTTGGAGGCTTGTTGTTTTGATGGATCCTGAAAATATGGGGATACTATAAGTGAAATTGGGTGGCATTAGTCCTCTACCATTGAAGGCTTTGAGATGATGGGGTGTGCAGGTATCCGTTCTGCCATCTCCCCATTACACAAATAATTTGTAGCGCTAATCTGGTCGCTCAAATGTCTCCAACGGATGGGGCATGATTGTTCTATTTTCATCACTGATTCGGCTGAGCTGGTCCAAATCCTAGAAAAACCTTCCGAGTGGCCCATTTTTGTTACATAAATTGTAGACTTTACTTGGCTCAGACGTATTTCCGGCAGTTCAAACTCATTCATCGTGGAAGATCATGGAATACAAGAACATTTATGCTTGCAAAATCAGCCTGAAAGGCTAATGTGTTATATCTTTTTGTTAGTTTTGTCAATCCTGGGATGTTATGTAATTTACAATTCTAGTTAATTTAGTTTTTTATTTGTTGTAAACACAAAAGACAAAAAGACAAGAAAAAGCCAGAAGTAATGATTTAGTATTCTTAGAAACTTGGAACAGATTTTGTATGATACGAATTAAATAGTATAAATGCTGGTTTGTGTGTCACGGACTGTTTCCTCCGTCGTATTCAAAACATTTTTATGGTTTGATTTTTTTTCTAACAGATTTAGTATGACAAAACATTAGTTTTTTTTAAAAATTCATTAGTTCTTACGCTAAGTAATGGAGAACTTACGACATGTACACCTTTAGTTAGCGTGCCAAAAAAATACCATTAGTTACCTTATTACTAGTTTGGTAATTTTGGAAAACTTAAGATTGTGAGGAAGGTTCCCTGCTGGCCTGCTTTACATGTTACAGTTAAACATTGCGTCCTGCCGCCACATAAATGAAATCCAAAGTTTTCGAAGCATGTTTGCTGCCATTATGCGACTTCTATTTTATATTTTTCTCAATCTCTTATTTTTGTGGCAAGGAAACACAAAACAATTTTTTTTATCTAAAACCATTTAAAATGTAAATCATATATACAATATATAACCGATCCTTTTAACCAAATAATCTTCGATTAATTTTTTAGTTTAACAAAAAAAATTGTTTTAACCAAAAAGCAAGCAACTTTTTATTTTAACAAAAAGTAACTTTTTACTAAAGTTGTTGGACATATTTGAAACTAAAAACTGTCGACCAAAAAGACTTGAAAGCTCAAACTACATCTTTAAATTGATAAGTAGATTTCTGTGTCTAAAAGTATATGACTAGATGTACGTAATTTCACTTAAAAAATTATCTAGAGTCGCAGCAAAAACAACCGACAATCCTTTTAACTGAGAATAAATCCAACCGACAATTGATATACCATTGTAAATAGTACGACTTATTTGGTTGAAGAATTTTTTTTTTTTAAGTTGATACTACTTATTGAGTAATTGGTAACGTAAGGGTCAACAAAAAAAATTGGTAACGTAAGGAAAATTATAATCATTCTCTTGTCTTTTGTAGTTGAAAAGTTAAAAGAACTCCAAAACCATGTGGAAGACAATAATAAAATAGGGAGATGGAGAAAGATAGAATAATCTGAAGACGATTTAAAAATAATAGAAAGTGAGTCGAATGGGACTTACACATTAGGAGAAAGGATAAAGGTAAAGCTGCCATGCAATTCAAATCACGTTTGGTCCTCGTTCTTTGTGGCCCTGTGGGATTTGAAGTGGACAGTGGACAGGAGCCAGCCGACCCACTTGTTTTCTTTAGACCACTTTAGTTTTTATTATTGTCGGAGTAATACAATCATATTAATCTTTGACCACTTATCTAACTCGTTGGTAGCAAAATATCTTCTCGTGTTTAATATATATATATTTTACCTCACTTCTGACCCTAACAAAAGATAACGAATTTCGTAATTGCTTGGCTCTTTTCTCATGAATTGTTTTTTTCACTATTTATATATTTGATTACTTTTTGTCATTTAGTCTACAAGTTATTATGTAATTTTAACATCTCCATCTAAGAGTTTCTCCAATGCAACATTAAATGTCCTGTTGAGGTTGTGCATTGCTCCAATCAAACGATAAACGCAACACTATTTTAGTGTAATTATCTGTTTAGTTACAATACTACAATATATTTGGTGTTATTGTAGCAACTGTAAACTTTTGTCACATTGAAATAGTGTATATATGACACAAAAGTAATGTATGAATTATATAGTTGATTATAGTTAATAGAGTGGGCATTTGAGTTTTTGGATCGGGTTCGAATCAGAATTTTAGAGTTAGAGGTTTATTACCTATATTAGGATTCATAAACTTTTAGATCAAGTTCGGGTCATGTCGAGTTTGGGCTGGATCGAATCAACACTATAAAATTCGATTTATACCCCAAAATTTTCGTATCTCAATGTGTTCGGATAACAAAAACATGAATATACATGAAACTGATTTTAAAAAATCCTATTTAAACATAAATTTCGCAAACAAGTTGAAGTTGAGTTTTTTTTGTTTAATGCACCAATTTGGTTTTTCGAATACCGATTTATGTCAGATTCGAGTTGGGTACCCGAAAAGCATTAGCCCATATCTTAATAGTTAAAAAATTGTTTATTTGTTTTTTAAAATTTTAAATAATAATTATAATCTTTGATTTAATAATATAATATTTAAATATTTTATTTGATGTAGTATTTGGTGTTGGAGATGAATTACTGTTTTAATGTTGAAATACATTAAAATAATGTGATTTCAACACGAAACGATGTTATGGTTAGAAATGGTCTAAAATTTTTCGAACTAAGATAAATTTTAAATGACAATAGAGGAAAATTGCCACTAGGTTGTATTATTTGATTTATGTTGCCATTCACAGAAAAAGTTATGTTTGTGCATTTTTTAATAAAAAATAATGGAATAACTCACACAAATTTTTTGGAAGGCAAAAACTTCATGAACTGCCCTTAAAAATGACAACTATGAATTTATAGATTTATAATTTTAAAATTTTAATTAATTCATTTATATATTTTATTAATTAATAGATAAATAGTAAGAACTATTTTCCTTACCCACACTGCTGTTGTCATTCGGAGTCTGAGAGTGAATATTGATAGCTTAAGCTTGAAGTAACTTTGAGTGAAAGAAAATTTTATTTATTTAAGTTTAGATAAAATAAGATTATGAGATTATTTAATATATATATATATAGGAGACATCCATAATATAATAAGAAGTTATCTAATATTATATGTAATCTAATAAGGAATAGGAAATGAGAAACTATATAAGAAGATGGTGAGTTGTGACATAATTTATGAGATTTGAGAGGTTTAAGTTTTAAGAGATTTTTCTAAATCTAGTAAAGAAGAATTATTTATTTATCTTCTTACGGAAACCCGAAACGATATGAAATGAGAGATGATTTTTTCGAGAGATGATAGGAAGCGTGAGAGGTTCAGCTCGCCAACTGGAAAGCTGAATGTTCTCGGTTCTGCTCGCCAGTTGGCGAGCTGAACGTCTTCCAAAAATGTATGCCAACTTGTATTGTGAATGTGTTGTCCATAAGTGAAAAAGTTTGGAGCCACAACGTTTTCACGGAGATTTTGATTGCGCCTTGTCGGGATCTTATCGTATTTCTCAGATGTTGATTTCGAATATTCCGTTTTGACCTCAACAATTTAAATTTTTATCACGCCTAAAATTATCGCAAAAGGCTAATTAAGAAAATCGACATTGTTCCTGTATTGGGTTTATTTTTTGGGACTAATGCTAAGGTTATTTCATAAAGATGCCTCCAGCTTTTCGTGGACCACTATTGTTGTGCGAAACACCAAACCAATCGAACCAGCAGAACCCGCTGAATATCGAGTTGTATTTGAGCAATGCTAATGCATCACCGGCCAAGTATGAACATGAATCAGTTGGAGATAATTCCAAAGTGGAAGAACTTGGATTACGAAATATTGGGAATCCAGGCCGTCAAGTGAGTATCGTTGATGCGTTAGATGCTGACTTTGAAGCGAATAGTTCTAAACGTGTTAGACATTCTCATCAACGACCAACCACCAAGATAAAGAGATCCATGAGTTTCCTTAGGAAACCGTTTTCTAGAACGTTTAGACCAGCAACAACCACAACCTAGAGACGCGCCTAACTTTACGTCTTTGGTTAAATGGTTGCGAACATTGGGAACAACTCGTTATACTGGAAGTACATATACAATATCGGAAAATAACTGGTTACAAAATTTAGAAAAGAAATTCAATGCGACTCGAAGTCCCGAGGACTTCAAGAAAGATGTTGCGGTTTACAATCTAGAGAAAGATGCTGATTGTTGGTGGCGTAACGTTGAGGGAAAATTTTGAGAAGGGGTCATTACTTGGACTGAATTTCAAAGAGAATTTGAGAAGAAGTATATTCCTTCAGAAGCTCGGGATAGGTTGAGACGCAGTTCCTAAGATTAGAACAAGGAACACGAACAGTGAGGGAGGACGAAGTTGAGTTTACTAGGCTTCAAAGATATGTTCATTACGATCCAAATCAAGAACCATCAATGGTCCGCATGTTCGTAAGAGGATTACATCCAGATATTTGGAGCAAGTTACAAGTTCTCGAGTTCTTCAACTTCTATGAAGTAGTGGAGCGATTTTTGTTCGTTGAAGATGGATTAGCGGCAGAACATGTTTTAACGTTTAAACCGATGCCTCTAAATTTTACACCACAGACCCAAAACACGTGAATATTAGTCTTCAAATCATGGGTAGTTTGGTGGACGTGGACAAACTAGTGGGAGAGTTCTGTCTAATGGGCGCAGACGTAGAAAAGGATCTCAATTACCATGTATTTCTGTTTTGCCCATTGAAGAGGGCATTACTCGAGAGCTTGTCCAAACCTTTGAAATACTAACATTATTGTTCTGAGACCGGTTTCTTATTTTTCTTGTGGGTAACAAAGACACCACACTACTTCTTGTCCTCATATTCACCCAGCTGGAACCATTTTACCTCCATTAGAAACATCACCAAAGAGACAAGCGATAGCAGACAGAGTTTACGCCTTAGATGCGGATAAACCCGAACCTTCTCAGGCCGCTAAAGGCCCTATTACGGGTATGTTTGGGTTTTAACTCATTATGTGTTAACTTGATTGCACTATTAAGTTTACTTGATGGTTGAACTGTGCATAGAAATTCTTTGTGTTTAGGAACATTACATCTTGGTGGAGTTTCCACTCACGTTCTATTTGACACGGGTGCGGCGCATAGTTTTGTGTCACCCGTGGTCGTGAAAAGTTTTGTAGGCACCTTTATTATTATAAAGGTCAATGTACCCATAAAAAAACTCGGTAACCAAATATATAAAGCCAATACTTGCATGGTCGGAATATCTGTCGAAATTGAGAAGAAGGTGTTTCCGGAAAACCTTTTAGTTACTTCTTTAAATCAGCATGAAGTAATTTTGGGCATGGACTAGTTATCGACGTACCAAGCAACCCTTGAGTGTGTGAAGGGGCGTATTATTTTGAAGATGGCAGTGGTCCATTAACTTCCTATAATGGGATATGTCCAAGTACTAGAATATCACTCATATCAGCTCTAAGGATGGAAAAAGAGTTGTATGATGGAGAAGTTTATCTTGTAACTTTGACCACAGTCGAATGTTTTAGAAAAAGAAGAGAGTTTGTAGATGATTCTGGTAGAAAGATAATTCCAAGATGTATTTAAACCATTGGAAGGATTACCGTTATCTCGTAAAGACCCTTTCACCATAACTACTCAAACCCGGTGCATCTCCAATAGCAAAGACACCATATCGAATGACTCTAGCGAAACTTGCAGAGTTAAAGAAATAATTGTAGGACCTCATGAATAAGGGTTACATTCGACCAAGTTTATCGTCGTGGGGTGTTCCAATTCTGTTCGTGAAAAAGAAAGACGGAAACATGTAGTGATGTATTGATTATTGAGGGATAAACAACGTAACTATTAGACATAACTACCCATTACCGAGAATCGATGAGTTACTTGATCAACTACAAGGCGCAATTTGGTTCTGAAAGATTGATTTAGCGACTAGATATCATCAAATCCCAATCTCCGATACTGATATTTGGAAAACCACTTTCAGAATGCATTACGGGCACTATGAATTCATTGTAATGTCGTTTGGATTGATTAATGGACCAACAGCCTTCATGAGACTCATGAACGAAGTGTTCATAGAATACTTGGATGATTTTGTCATCATTTTCATCGATGATATTCTCATATACTCGCGTAGTGCGGAGGATCACGAGAAGCATTTAAGATTGGTGTTAAAACGTTTGAGAACCTAAAAGATTTTTGCTAAGTTTAGCAAGTGTAGTCTCTGGAAAAGAGAGATCAAATTTTTGGGTCATCGAGTATCCGAAGAAGGAGTCTCCGCTGATTCAGAAAAGATCAAAGTATTCCAAGAATGGCCGCAACCGAAAAATGCAACGGAAGTGAAAAGCTTCTTAGGTCTAGCCGTTTATTATAGGAAATTTGTAAAAAAAGTCTCGAGTGTGACTAAACCTTTAACTTGATTAACCGGAAAAGCAATAAATTTTTGATGGAACAAAGAAGTGGAAGAAGCGTTCACTCGATTAAAGAAATGGTTAATTTCATCGCCTATTTTATCCTTGCCGGGATTGGGAAAACCTTTCACTGTTTATACGGATGCCTCGAAAGTGGGTTTGGAATGTGTGTTAATGCAAGGTGATAAAGTGATTGCTTATGCATCGCAACAGTTGAGGAAGCATGAGAGGAATTATCCCACCCATGAATTAGAATTCGCTGCTGTAGTTTATGCCCTTAAGATTTGGAAATCTTACTTATACAACGAAGAAGTGGAAGTCTGAACTGATCATAAGAGTCTTAAGTATTTTTTTTACTTAACCTGATATGAACTTAAGTTAAAAGAGATGGATGGAGTTAGTCGCGGACTATGATCTTACGATCCTTTACCATTCCAGAAAAGCTGATGTTGTGACGGATGCGTTAAGTCGTCGAAAAGCATATGCTAGTGTCATAACCGATTTGAAAGCTTTAACAAGCGAATTTAAGATGGTGAGATTATCAGCATTAGAAGGAGAAAGTAGTGAGCCGTTGGAAATTCATGTCTTAATCAAGCTGGTCTCATTCAACGAATCCGAGAACAACAGAAAATAAATTCAAAGTTGAAGGTGATAATAGATGAATTAAACGCTCCAGACCAAACATATGTTAGTGAATATCACCTAGTGGATGATGGAATATTACTTTTGAAAGGAAGCTTAACCGTTCCCTCGAGTCATGACAAGCGAGAAGAAATCCTAAGGATGGCTCATCATTCCTTACTTAGTATCCATCTGGGTAGTACTAAGATGTATTGAAACATTCTTCAGTGCTACCATTGGCCCGAAATTTAATGCTCAGTTGCTAAGTGGGTAACATGATAGGTTAAGAATTTAATCCTAAATTAGTATTGCATAGAACAATTCAATGTAGCAAACATAGGTATCGAATCCACAGAGACCAGAAAGTACATGTTCAGTTTCAGTTTCAAATCTAGCTAAAGCGAGAATAATTAAGTGATTGTTGTAACGAATTCAAAAAGGCAAATAAAAACGGTGTAAAAACTATAATATAAAAAATGCTAGGCATTAAAGAAATCCGTAGGTATTCAGGTTTAAAGTCAAGTTAAAATACATGATTAGGATTGAAAATAGTTCTCAACATGAAAAACGAATAAAGAATAATCTCCTCCCGGAGTATTAAATCTTATGCTCGAATTGCCAGAGACAAACTCCCGCTGTCTTTAAAGCAATTCGAACCTGGTTTCCCTAGGAAACCCTAAAACCTAACTAATGAACTACTCATACATATCAAAGCAAACAAAATTCAATGTCAGAATAGAACACATAATTGAAAACAATAAAATAAATATATTAAAAAGTGGGTTCAGAATTTCTTCTCCAAAATACAAGGTTAAGGAATTCTTCTCCCAGTAAAAGCTCTCAAAAATTGCAAAAGTAAAAGTGTATAATAAAACCTAAGACAAAAGACTTTTATAGTTATAAAAAGTAAATATATAAAATATGGAAGTTGGGATAGGATTTGAGGACTTTTGTGCAAAATTAGAAAAATTCATATTCTTCTCGGGGCATCTGCCCGATCGATCTCCATCTGCCCGATCGGGCAGATTGCCTAAATACTCGATCCTTCATCATTTGCTCGATCGATTAGTTTCTCTGAAACTTTCCAGGAACATTTTCTCGATCGGGCACATGTGTTGCCCGATCGTGCACTTCATCTTTTCACTTAGTCAATATTCAGAAACTTCCGAAATGCTCTGAAATGTCTTGAAATACTCCTTTAAGCTCCAAAACGACCCGACCACCTAGAATCCTGAAAATACACCAAGTTTGCAAGGAAATCACTCGGAATAATGCATAATAGCAGACATAAATGCCCACTATAATGCATTAAAACCGAGTAATATCAACTCTCCCAGACTTAGATCTTTGCTTGTCCTCAAGTAAAGCAAGATCCAATCCAGAGAAGAGGTTTGAAAACGGACCACACAGAAACTCACAAAAAATCAACAACCATAAGCACAGTTTCAAATCCCAAAAGACACCAATCTCAAACAAGTACCTAGACTGGACTGTTTACCACCACTAAACTAATAAGCCGTTTCCTACTCTAAATCTCAAATCAATAAAGTATCAAATCATATCAACCAGCTCTTTAAATTCATTTAAGTTCAGACACATGCATTCTCATCTATGGTATATCAATCAGTTTACTCAAGTACCTTTTCTATCGAAATGCCCATACCAAACAGAGCATCAACCGACTTCCGGTCTTGATCATTTTCCCCCTTTCTCAATTCTCTTTTTTTTTCTTTTCTTTTCATGTTCTCACTTTTCTGCGTTTTCATGATTCTAACTGCTTTTCAACATCCCCGGCAATGACTACGGACTTCTAGGTCACGCTTTCAACAATTTTTCTAAACCGGTTTTCTTTTAATCATTTTTCTGAAGGGAGAGAGANGAAAGGACCCGAATCGTACTAGAAGAACTTGTCGGCTTTACAGAACATTGAAGAGCAAAGTACCTAATTCTCAAAGTAAATCAACACNTTCTCAAAGTAAATTAACACCATAGACAAGAATATTTCAAATTCAGATTAAGTCCTATCATGGCATAGCTAGCATCAAATCATTAATAACTTTAAAGACTAGAACTTTCAGAAACATGCAATTAGTAATGGGGTTCCAATTCTAATATAAACAAAGAATCTAAGTCAGTAATCCAGAAAGATCGAAAACCATACCCAAACTTGGTTAATTATCATCATCGGTTTTGATCATGGTTCCTTCGACTCTAAAAGACAAGCGAATTCAAAAAGAAAATTTCAAAAAATTTCATCATTAAGTATCAAGGAGAAGGACAAAATAGAAAATAAATAAGTATCAAAACAAGAAAATAAAAATGACATGAGTTCAAAAGTAATAGGAAAATACTAAAAATGAAGCTCGGATAGTCTCTCAATCAGACCGATCACCAGATCCCTCAGCCACCGCGATGCGCCACATCCTCCTCATGCTCCCGCTCATCATCAGTGTGTCTCCTCGGTGGTCGGAAACACCCAGAAACCATCATCAAGATCCTCCTCATTAGACTGTTGTTGTCCCGCATGAGCTTGTTGTTCCGCTGCTGCGAATCAATGAGCCATGCAATCTTCTAATCCTGAGTTATATCATCACGAACCTGGGGAAGAATGTACTCAAGAATCTCCTCCATGTCAGGAAACTCAGGAACGTCAGCTTGAAACTCATCATCATCTTCACTTGGGGCTCTGCGATGTCTCTGGTTGAGACGGCATCTACCGGGAGCTCTTGGACCCTCAGGAATGACAATGGGTTCTCTCGGACTAGGTGCTCAACACCTGGTAAAAACTGAACGTTGGCAAACGAAGTAATGCTTGTCAACTTGGGGTTCAACAAACGAATCTCGCAAACCTACCCCGTCAAGTTATCAAAGAGATAATTCCTAAACAAAGCGAACCACTTGGTGTTAGCAATGTATTTCTCATCAACCCAATTCATACCTAGCTCCTGAGGAAAAAGCTGAAGCGGGATCCCAACAAGTTGTAATAGCAGAGTAATCAAACTACCCATATTTTATGTCCTTATCGGGTTCCTCAATGCTAGAAATTTCCTCTCGTCCAGAACTTGAGCGAACAACCAACCAAGGTTGGCATCATGGGTGTGGCGATCCTAATCAGTCTTATAATGCTCCAAGGTGAGACGGCCGATGGCATAATGAATGAATTCCAACTCTTGGTTCCTAAGGGAACCAGGTTCTTCCTTTCCATAGAAGGTTACACTGAGAATCTTACTGAATAGGCGCAAGGTCTGGTTACGAATTAAGGTCATCTTTGCATTCTTGGATTCAAAGCGACCACATGCAATGATACCCCAAAGATTATGAAGGGAATGAAATGTGGGTATCTTGGAACAGTAACCGCGACGCACAAAACCAAAGGTAGGCCCAAACTCAATCATAGGAATCTTGTAGAGACGTCCCAGACAAAAGAACTGCACCTCGGTCTCGGACATAGCAGGATCCTTAGGATCCGCGCAATCAGAACTCACAATTTGGAACGAAGCAAGAACTTGCTTGGCAAGCTCCTTATACAACGGGTAGGACCGGAAAGGAAAATCCCCGAATCCGATGGTGTGAAGCATGGCTTCGATATCGTGAAGAGCCCCAAGATGCAGTAGTACATTCTTTTCGGTGAATCAAGAAGGCTCGAACTTGGTCTGAATGAAAATGTTGTAGAACATGCTATCGAACTTGTCCCAATTGTTTGTAATCTTCCTGGTCTTCCAAGACTTGTGTTTCCGGAGCTTAGAAACGGTGAAATCGAGAGTGCTGCGGAAAGGTAACTTCGCTTCCCTTGGCCAGGGAAGGTTCATGAGAGTGGGATCAATGGCCGGGCGGCTACTGGAAGCAATTCCCTTTGCCTTTTCTGCAGCGGTAGGCTTGGTCTTCTTGGCGGCTGGTGGTGCGGTAGGATCGGAGTCTTGTGCACGTCCCATGTTCTTGAAATGAAAGAACTCAAAAGAGGAAATGATATTCCGATTAACTCATAACACAAAAAGCAATGGTTTGTCAATAACTTGAGCAATGCTAAATGCTTGACATAAAAACCAAGAATATAAAGAAGAAATTAGCAAATGATCGAGCAATGACTAGTTTCAACTAGCAAGAATCAAGATGCTTCAAATTGGGACGAACCGAGATATGAACCAAAAGTTAATGTTAATCAATCTATCAAGAGACTAAAGCTATGGTGAACAATGATTTAGAGCAATGTTAAGTGAACCTAACAAAAAATCAAGAAGAGAACCATTAAATAACCGCATGAAATTGACTTCACACTTAGAACCGGAAATCACACCAACTATCAATAACCATCAATCTCAATGCAAGCTTGGACATCAAATGAGAACAAACAACCCACCAAATCATATATCAAACCAAAACCCCAATCACCGAAAGTAAAATCCAAAAATCACAACCCATACTCAACAAATCAACATGCATTATCCAAATAAGCATCAAAGAGAGTAGTAAGGCACCCTAGATATCAATTCCAATCCTAAAATTGAAACATTCCAAAATACCGAAATCAAACCCTAATTTTCAGAATGAAAAGGGGATAAATCTCAACAATACTTGGATGAATCGAGAAAAGAAGGCTAGAATCGGATTAAGCATGAAAAAGCTTGTGGAATAGAGTTCAAAAACGTTGAAAACGAATGGAAATCAAGTGAGAAAGAGTTGGGAGAGTTTGGAGGTTTTGGAGAGAAAACAATGGTGGTTCTAGGGTGTTCTTTACGAAGTGGAGGAGAAAAGGGGGTGAAAATCAGTTCAATTCAATTCAAATCCGGTTAAGGGTCAAAAATACGGTTTAAATTAAGTTCATATCGGTTACCTGGAGAAGTGCCCGATCGAGAATAGGTGTTGCCCGATCGGGTAAATATGACAAAAAATCCCAGGGACATTTCCCCGATCGGGCACATGTGGTGCCCGATCGATCCCTTTTCTTGGACTAAAATTGCTCAATGGCATTCCCGATCGGTTGAACTCCTTGCTCGATCGATCGAATATATGCAAAATTTCCAGGGGGAAATGCCCGATCGGGCAAATGGGATGCCCGATCGGGCAAATGGGATGCCCGATCGGGCAAATGGGATGCCCGATCGGGCAAATGGGATGCCCGATCGGGCAAATGGGATGCCCGATCGGGCAAATGGGATTCCCGATCGAGCAAATGGGATGCCCGTTCAAGCAGATTTGTCGGACCAAACTTTTCCACCCTTTTTCCCCCGACTTACCCGTCCATTGCCCGATCGATCTGAGGCCTTCAAATTTTCTAGGGAGAAGTGCCCGATCGGGCACTACTGTTGCACGATCGGGCATATTGAACGGAGTAAAAAATCCAGCATTTTGAAAAAGTTTAAGTACATGTGATCCTCCTGAAACTTATTGTACTCAAAACTAAATGTTAGTAAGTTAGTAACTAATAATGGGACTGACTCGATCTAATAAATAAATAAACGAAAAAACTAAAAACAGTGGGTTGCCTCCCACTCAGTGCTTGTTTAACGTCAATAGCTTGACGGTACTTACCTCTAATTGGAGGTAGGATCAACAAGAGGTATGTCAGTTACCTCTGAAATTTCTGAAGTAGCTAGATAAGGCTTCAGCCTTTGACCGTTCACAACGAACTCACCACTTTGGCGATTACATAGAA
The DNA here is from genome assembly GCA_900406425.1 of Iberis pinnata. NCBI lineage: Eukaryota > Viridiplantae > Streptophyta > Magnoliopsida > Brassicales > Brassicaceae > Iberis > Iberis pinnata. The sequence continues at coordinate 14,011 of OVBE01009716.1, forward strand.
CAACCGCACCATAGAGTCTCACTTCCTTTACCGTAAACGATTCGGACCATCGAGATTTCAACTTACCAGGGAATAACTTCAGGCGAGACTTATAGAGCAACACCTGATGACCTTGTTGAAAATCTCGTGGAATGATCTTCTTGTCATGAGCAGCTTTGGTCTTTTCTTTGTAAATCCTTGAGTTATCATAGGCTATGTGTCGAACATCTTCTAACTCATGGAGTTGAATTAGACGTCTTTCTGCTACAATCTTCATGTCAAAGTTCAGCAACTTGACAGCCCAAGCAGCTTTATGCTCCAGTTCTACAGGTAGATGAAAAGATTTTCCATAAACTAGATTGAAAGGAGTAGTACCTAAAAGATTCTTGAATGCTGTTCTGTAAGCCCAAAGAGCATCATCTAGCTTCAAAGACCAATTCTTTCGGGATCCATTCACTGTTTTCTGCAAGATGGCTTTGATCTCGCTGTTTGAAACTTCAACTTGACCACTAGTTTGAGGATGATATGGCGTAGACTTTATGTTTGACTCCGTGCTTCTTGAGTAAACCATCATAGACTCGATTGATGAAATGAGAGCCTCCATCACTGATTACTATTCTAGGTACTCCAAACATGGGAAAAATAACATATTTAAACATCTTTAGCACAACCTTAGAATTATTAGTGGGGCTAGTTATCGCTTCAACCCACTTAGAAACATAATCAACATCAACAAGGATATAGAGATTCTTGTGGGAGATAGGGAAATGACCCATGAAGTCAATTTCCCACACATCAAAAACCTCTACTTATAGGATGAAGTTCTAAGGCATTTCATTGCGTTTTGATATGTTTCCTTGTCTTTGGCATGAATCACAACAAGAGATGTAAGCATGAGCATCCTTGAACATTGTAGGCCACCAGAAACCTGCTTAAAGCACCTTAGAAACAGTCTCGAATGTAGTGAAGTGACCAGCATAATCAGAACCATGGCAATGGTATAAGACATTCTGAATCTCCTCCTCAGGCAGACATCTCCGGAATATTCCATCCGAACACATCTTGTAAAGATAAGGCTCATCCCAGTAATAGTGTCTGACATCCCTTAAGAACTTCTTCTTTCGGTAACCTGTAAAGTCCTGTGGTTCAACATCAACAACAAGATAATTAGCAAAATCACGAAACCAATGAGTAATTACTGCAGATTTAGAGAGTTTAGGGATAGAAGGGTTCTCATNGTGCTTATAGCATAGATATGTTCCTCAGGGAGGCTATCATCAATTGGAACTTCATCTTCCACTCTCAATCTGGATGAATGATATGCAACCCCATTCAATATCCCTTGTTTGTCCTTGATCTCTAAGTCAAATTCCTGTAAAAGCAAAATCCAACGCAATAATCTGGGTTTAGCATCCTTTTTGTTCAGGAGATACCTCAAAGCTGCATGATCGATATGGACTACTACTTTGGATCCTACTAGATAGGACCTGAACTTCACAAAAGCAAAGATTATTGCTAGTAATTCCTTCTCAGTGGTTGCATAATTGCATTGAGCTCCATCTAATGTTTTTGAGGCATAATAGATAAAATGAAGTTTCTTGACCTTTTGCTGGCCTAGAACTGCACCTACTACATAATCGCTGGCATCACACATTATCTCAAAAGGAAAATCCCAATCCGGTGGTTGGACTATTGGAGCACTAACAAAGGCTCTTTTAATCGCGAGAAAAGAGCTTTGGCATTCATCATCCCATGCAAACTTGACTTCCTT